>MU160753.1:34729-64937 GCA_015888305.1 Antheraea pernyi | reverse complement strand
CGACCGTGCTGCCATCTGGTTATAATGTATAGTGATCAACGATAATAAATGTATATATTACTAGTGCTACATCATCAATAAATGCCTTTTTAAATTCTCATATGATGTATTTATTTTTAACTTAATCGCCATCTCTTATAACGCCAAAGAAGTTTTACATCAATGGAGTGTGACGGTTACACGGACTCATTTTTATTATCTTAAGTTACAATTAGTAAGAATAATACGACAACAATAAATATATCTATTGTCTCTCACATTTGTTTCATTTACAAAGATTGCGCTGAGTAAATACTTAGCGAAGTTTAAGCTTAGCTTAGATAATGACAAGTACGTTGTATAGATTTCCCGCAAAAAAAAAACAAATAACGGTAGTATTGAACAGACAGATAGTAAGCATCAAAAGCGTGTTTAATTCGTGACCGTATACGATTCCGGTGCAGTTCGTTTAATCAAGTCCGTAGTTATAATGACGAAGTGTGTGTCATAGCCGACCTTGTGCGAGACGAGACGGTTCCGAGACGAGGCGCCGGGGTTCAGCGGTATCTTAGTCATACGTTATGCCATGTGGCCGGGATTTAAATACAGTTAAAACTATGACCAATTAATTTATTTCTCTTCTGGATATGTCTATTTATAACTAACGGCCGCCCGCGACTTTGTCTGCGTTCGTTTTCATACAAAAGGTTACCCCGTACATTTTAGTTGTGTATATAACGGTTAGGATATTTTGTCCGAATTACTCAGTGCTTATCTAATTTTCTCAATAATGCCTTTTTATTGCCTATTACTGTAATCATATGTATTAATACGTGAAGCCTAAACTTTGTATCCCTTTTTAACGGAATTGGGTGAACGGATGAACGTGAAATTTGGCATAATTAAAGTTAATATGTAGGTGAAGTGCAGAAAGCTATTTATTTTATATAAAATGCATTAGAGGTACATTAAATTAAATAAAATATGCATTACTCACACTATTGCTTCAATTTTACACAATATATACACACATATAAATAAAAAAGATATTTTGACATCTGTCAATAAAGGACTTTAAAAAAGGTTGTGAAGGAGGTTGCTTTGCTCGACTGTATGTATTATTTTACTCTTACGTTCCAATTACCCTTTTTCATTCTACATTCTACAATGATACTATAACATAATACCCTTTGACATAAGAACCCTAATAAAATTCAAACTTTAAAATATCAATGAACTATGGTCGAATGTCGACCTCTAGGCGCCCACTAGTTTTATTAAAATCCGTTATGTAGTACCATCCATCGATCCTCACCAAGTTTTTCATTCAAAGTAAAATATGTAGTTAGATTCATAGTGTTAGCTATATTTTTTATTATTCTTGTTTTAAACCATCGCGTATTAGATTGTATTGGTTAATATATGTATAATGGTTTATATAAAATATTGCGACATAATATGCTGATATTAATATTCTATCAGTTAATTTTTTTTTACTCCCATAACTATACTTATACATTACATAATATTGTAATAAAACTTTTATTAAAACTTGTTTAAAGAATTCTTCTATAATTTTGACAAATAATTATTGTAACAGTTTAGTGATTTTCGATTTATAAGCATACTTAAGAAAGACAGCTTTAAGTGAAGATAGCTTGTGTAATACTGTTCGGACAACGTTTTGATTGATGTAGGTTCGAATCGTTGCGACTGAGATGAAGGATAACATCAGGATAAAACCACAGCATGGTGGTAGGGTTTTTACTAAGTTCGCTAGCTTGTAGCGAAACACAAGCTGAAAATCTTATGAAACCATATATAAAACTCTAATTTTGAATTCTAATAATGTTAATATTACATAGTGTTAATGACTACGTCCGGTACCGCTATGACACACCCGAGAGGCGAGACTACAACGCCACCCGGGGAACCACTATTGACCTGCGATACCGCGCTATTGACTTTATCGGGGGTGTTACTAATGACCTCGAACGCTATTGGTTAAAGTTATCGGCTGTTCTTTATTCACCCCAGTGTGAGACTACATTGGTGGGAGTTCGGCATATAAAGGGCAAGATGGCGCTGATCTGCACGCACTCCTATGTGGAAGTTATTGTAAGGCGAAGCTCTGCCCGGATAAATAGTCACAGTGCCTTCAGAGTGTTTATCGGTTTTCCTGACTGACTGGCTGATTATACGTATTGTATAACAATAGTATAAAACAAAGTCCCCAACCGCGTCTAGTATAAAACAAAGTCCCCAACCGCGTCTGTCTGTTCGCGATAAACTCAAAAACTACTGAACGGGTTTTCAGTGGATAAAATGATTCATGAGGAACGTTTTTGTATATAATTTGTCAAGGATTATAATCAGGGCGGGACAACGTCGGCCGGACCCGCTAGTTTACTATAAAATTGTTAATAATATCTATAAATTACATAGAACATGGAATCCGGCACGTATCCTTGTTATATAAATCAAATAAGTTTTAAAAAGTTTGTTTTCAAATCACTCCCTAAGGGAAATCTAGGTTAGTCATGAATTCTATAGTTAATATACCAAAGGAATTCAGCATAGATAAATATAATATTTTTAAAACAGTAAATCGAGTTCATTTATAGTTGAAAACTAGACAGACATCCGTTATACACGGTGTCCCAATTTCAAAACCGGGATAAACAATATTAACGTTATTAATATGTGTTTTAAAATGCGCGGGCGAAGGAAAACCGCGCGTTGATTGGTTCGTAAACATACAACGATCAGTCATAGTTCGCGGGAAATGTGCGTGCGCGCGTCAACCAATCATGGACAGGTGTGCGTCAGACGCGACGATTAAATACTAATGGATATGTTCGATTGTTTAATACATTACGTGTTTTGTTGTTTATTGACTGTCTAGGTACGTTCCCTCGACGTGGAGCTCTTGAGTACACAGCTCGCGCGATACAGTGACACAAAACCTTACATCACTGCGACAACATTACACATATCACCTCCACACACGCACACGCATACACGCTAACACATGCTAGTGGAAGGGTTTTATTTTTTCCCTTATCAAACTGAAGTAGTTTAGAAAATTATCCGATACGAAATATATATAAGAGTTGTATAAAATCGGATGAGTGCCTTAAGCGCTTAAGGTTAATAGCATAGTCAGTTCGAAAAAAAAAGAAAAAAAGTTGTTTATTGACAAATTATATAATAACTAAAAAGCTGTAGTCAGAAGCGCTTCGACAGCGTCTTGTTAAAACTATCTAACATATAACTATTACTTTTTCACCACCGATATTGAGTATATGCCATCTTACTTACAATATTACTTTACGTATGTGTGCGTTATCGTGTCATTTGTTTTGTCAAAATATCATGTAAGTAATGTTATTGATGAGTGATAGAAATGAAAGACGATTGTTATGAAAATAATTTTCTATGATATTATGCATAAAATTTTATCGTGAACGCAGTACTTTAGCAGTGACGTGTGCTTATACAAACAGACAAACAGATAGACAAATGTATATTTCTAAATATTATTGAACAATTTTTTTTTTTCACAAAAATCTAAAAAGTACAGTTAGGTACGTTTCATTTGCCTTCTTATTATATGTATAGATATTTATTGAAGAAGATATGTATGTATTATTTACTTTCGTGCCGATAGACGCAATTATTAATGTCGTGAAATTAAAAAAATAAAATCTGTTATTTTGAGACCTAGGCTTTAAAACATCAGCCGACGGGTTAAATTGTCTGACTATACATGGTCAATGAAATACATGCAGTAGTAAAGTTCAAAGAGATACGTAGACGGTAGAATGTTGCATATGAGCAGTAGGAGGCAGTAACATTATCGACCGGAACCATATTATTTTAATAAAAACATTCCGCCGTCTCATAACGCACGTGGTAGGCGATAGACTAATGCAAAGATTAGGTATTTCCGTTCCTTACATCGCACTCCCTCGCATCTGGGATATTTACTCTATGACGCATTCGAAATCTCAAGTATTTCTTTGTATGATAGAAAACAACACTTATTCTGGGATTATTTTGGCGTGCAAATTATTTAATTAAACGATATCTTGACCCTAAAATCTTGAATTAAAAATCGAGAATGACGATAACAGTACGCTCACCAAAGTGTTAATTCCATTGCGAAGGTACACTATTCTACTATTTAGGTACTATTCATTTTCTTATAATTTGCTACTAGATGGCGCTGCAAAACAACTCCTTTACTATTCAACCAATTATCATGAAAACTTTTTACATAGATATTCTAATATCGAGAATATTTTTGCGTCCTCCATTCTACTATAATCACTATTAGATACTCGTATTGTTGTAGTACATTAACTGACACTGATAACAGCGAATGATAACAATTATAACAAACTGGCTTCTGCCCACGACTTCGTCCGCGTGAAATCGCTACTGTGGGCTAGCACTGACACGCAGCGGAATGTCTCGAAAGGAAAAAAAAGTGCGTGCGTACAAAGTACACATGTCAGAAGTGAAACTTCTTTGGCGAACTAATTTATAAGTCTTGTTTATATTTATACAAACAAGAAAAAAGAAAAAAAGTTTTTTTATTTATTTAATCTGCGTTTACTGCAACTGTCGTCACTTCCGTTGCATACCTGCGTGACGTTACATCTGTAAAAATTTTACCCTCTTGCGCCTAAAAAAGTTTCACTTAAAAAAAAAACGATTTTGAAACTTTCTTCCTTGGTGCTCCGCTCCTATTGGTCTTAGCGTCATGATATATAACCTATAATAGCCTTCCTCGATAAATGAGCTATCTAACACTGAAATATTATTTCAAATCGGACCAGTAGTCCTCCAATTCATCGACATTAGCGCGTTCAAGCAAACAAACTCTTCAACTTTATAATATTCGTATAGATTATTATTAGTATAGATTTTATTGAGAATATTTTTGCGCCAACTATTCGACTAGAATTACCACTAGATGGCGTTGTAGCGCATCAACTTAAGCGCATTATTTGCATACACATTGTGAAGGTTATAGAAATGTGCTTATGACACCTTCATCCATATGTAGTCCGGTGAAGCTGTTAAGACCTTGCTAGGTCGAGAAAAAATTAAAACAAAAAATTAAAAAAAAAAAGATAAAATACTATTTCCAAGGTCAAATCTAGATAAAGGCGAGGTCGCTAGTAGAAGCTTGTCCATAAACTATAACTGTAATAACAACAAATGCTAACAATTATAACAAATAACAAAAATGCATTCACAAAACAAATTCAAATGATATCTAGTTAAATTTCCTAACAGTTTTGTCGAGTAAACAAGATGAATTAATAGCTTAACTTCTATGACAGCTCACACCAATATTTAGCACTTTAATTCTAAGATTAAGACCCGCACGTCATGTAATCATATCAATTTGATTGAAAAGTATTGTGAATCCTGTGAATTATTGGTTTTACTTCTAACAAATATAAACTCTAATAGGTAAGCCTTTATGGTCTCGATTTCCGGAGACGCTAAATTTAAAAATTGACTTTATAATGTCGGATCTCACTTACAGGTGCCTGACGACAGATTCCCATCTTGAGAGTGGTATGGAACCAAACTTACAATCCCTACCTACCCCCATGCTTTGGTTTTATCACGCTGTTTTTTTTTACCAAAACGTACGTCGATTGAAGTCTAAGTAATCGATTCAAGAGCACGTTACAGATAAGTGAACTAAGGTTTTTCTAAAATCGTAACTCAGTTCAAGTAATAAGAACGAGATAATTTAATAAGCGGATTAACCCGGTGCCGCCTTGGTTTCATACTGTCTCGGCTGGCACACGTTCACTCCAATTTGTCACAGTTATATGCCGTTAGCACAGTTGAGATTAAACAGAAGTTAAAAATATTAATACTTTTTAAAAATCTTTATTATTATTCGCATATATTTATTTAATTAATTTTTGAAGTGACATTTTGGTGATAAAGTTATGGTTTCGCGTCCTGCCCTGTAAGTAAATCGTGGCCGGGCTTACGTCAGACTAGCATAGCGGCTTATGTACCTAATATTGATATTTCGTATTGTGCAGCCCATTATATGTTTGAATAAATAATAAATTGTATAACAATGTATATAATTATTCTTCGGAGTGCCAATAAATATGAAAACCAGATTAATGTTAATAATTCGTACTATAATACATTTGAGAATTCAAAAGAGAATACAGTTATTTTATTGTTCTGAGTTTTCATTTCTGTTCGCAGTCCCTATGACTGCCTCGAGATTTATTTTAAATTCCACATTACGCCGACGTCATAATTTCGGTTCTTTAGAATCACTTTTGATATTATGTTTTAACTAACTTCAAGAAAGAGGAGATTCTGATTCCTTTGTTATTTTTTTTTATATTTCTTACTTCATAACTTCGTCATTTATACATCTATTTGTAATTTTTTTTTTTACTGGAAAGGATATATTGAAGATTTCTAGACGTTCAATTTCCTTAAATTAGTGTAGGAAATGTAATGATTGAGATATAGGTACATTTAATCGAATAAGGTAAATTTAATAATTAAATAAGGTAAATTTAATAATTTAAGGTAATTTAATGTAAGCTAAAGTAGGTACTTACTTTTTCTAGAGTAAATTTCTTTGAAGCTTTCTTTTTTTTATATCAGTTTATCTTGCTAGCTATTTAATTTATACTCAATAGAAGTTAGAGTTTAACAAGTAAGATGTATAAGAGTTTTCTTTTTGTAAAATATATTTAAACTTCGTTATGTAAAAACACAGAATAATATATTGGTTAATGGATGGAATGAAGCATGAAATAACAGGTTGATTTCAAGAATATCCCAAATGCAGTAGCACTGATCAATAAAGTCGAAATCTCTGAAGTTATAGCGTTACGGCAGATTTCAACTAAATATTAGAATTAATAATTTTTTTTCATTACTTATTCTTTGCAAAATACGTATTTCGATCTATTGTTTACCACAATAAAAGTCACCTAGCAACGTGGCTAAATTTGTAACTTAGCAAAACTTACATTACTTCTTAATCTCACCTGTGGCTGAGTTTAGTCGAAAGCTGACGTAAGGGGACGCGGTCAATTGTATTACGCGTGGACGCACTTATTGCGGGCGTGTCACAACTAGTAGACCGTCTTTAATCGGTTTAATAGCTAATTTGCTAAGAAATTAACTGTACAGAGAATAACTAATTTATTAAGATCTATACTATTAAATAAAATCTGCCTTTATTTAATTTTGGCGCGGGTGATAAGGAACGAGGCGGAATTAATCGTAGCACGAGAACCAAGCAAAAATGGGATGGGTCGAACTGTGTCTATGTCAATAACGTACCCTTTGTTTATCAAATTTGTTTAAGCTTAATTGGCACACACAGTAATTTATAATTTTAAACATTAGATGTGATTAAAATTCCTTGGTTCTGTTAGTGAATAAAAATATTTGGGTTATGTTATAAAAAGCTTTCCAGAATGTTCGCAAAGCTTGCTTTTCTAGTCAGTTGATTTTAGTGATAATCGATAATACTCTTGCACATGTTTTAATAGAAGTGACACTATGCGAGTTACGTATTTGACATTTTTTTGTACAATTTACTTCTATTTTGAATTAAAAAAATATTTCTATGCTACCTTGACGTTGTTAAGCCTTTATAGTAAACAATATATCTGAACAGAAAAAAACCGTTCGGACTTCTTTGTTTAATATTAACAAAGTATAAAAATTTCAAATTCTAAACTTCCCGCGTAATGCACACAGTTGAGTCGTGATGAGTGTAAATGATACATTTATACATAATACCTGCTGTTCTGGCAGATGTTATCTTACCTTGATGATTAAAAAAATCCTAAAATTCAACCGCAGTGCGCCATATCGGGTGCAATCGTAAATCTTAACCATTGTTGATTCCACCTGAATACATACAGAAAAATTATTAAATTCTGTCCAGCCGTTTATGATGAATTCAGTCACATACACACAGACAGAAGAATTATATATACAAGTATTACTAATTTTTTTTCGAACTGACTAAGCTATTGACCTAGCAAGTCTTACCAGCTTAACAGCTTCACCGGACTACTATTTTATTATTGTTAAAGTTGTACATAATATTCCCAATGGCTCGGACAGATATACCAGGATATCATATTTCCATTGCGGTGTATGTTACGGTGTTGAATATGGCAATGGTTTGTTTGTAACGTCCGCCGAGCGCGGGAAACGGGAGGCCGTGACAAATGGTTTCCTACTCTGTTGTTTGCTTAGCGCCATGCACAACCAAATTAGACGGGCAAGATGAATGCCGAAGAAATATTTATTGTATTGATACAACTATATAAATAAATACAGCAACTAGATACGTAAACACGTCAACGATTTATTAAAATTTTGATATTGTGTCTTCTTTAATACTAACAATTTTTTTTAACATATGTACAATATTTTTTTATGTCTTAACTGGCAAACGAACTTGTGGGTCACCTGATATTAAGTAATCACCACCGTCCATGGACACTAACAACACCAGAGGAGTCGAAAGTGCGTTGCCAGCCTGTGTTTGAGGGAAAGGGAGTGAGGAGGGCAGCGGAGAGGGGAAGGGAGGTGGTCCTCCGGCGCTCTCACTGACCGAACGAAACGCAACAATGGCAAGCACTGTTACATCACGTCGGTGTTCTATGAGAGGGTGGTACTATTCCGGACGAGCCGACCCATTCATGCTGAAACCAATAACAGCTTCAGCGTGGCTCTACCACTCTTAATTATTATTATTAATATGTACTAAACCTTCCCATAAGTCTATATGTTACCTTCGTGAAAGAATTATAAGCATCGTCATGCAATGTTAAAGCAAATCGAGTTAATTTAAAATATACTAGAGAACAATTATCATCAGATTATGCTCAAAACTTTGGCTGCTAAAGATCTGGTTTTTACCTATTTGTCTGGTTTGTTTTTCAAATTCATCAAGGTAACTGAATAAAGTAAACTAAAATACTATATATACATATATATAACTAAAACTAAAATAAACCACTTGTAGGTGCTAGAGCCAAGCTGAAGCTATTACTGGTTGCAGCATGAATGGGTCGGCTCGCACGGGGTAGTACCACTCTCTCATAGAAAACCGACGTGAAGTAACAGTGCTTGCATTGTTGCGTTTCGTTTGGTTAGTGAGAGCGCCGGATAAAACACCTCCCTTCCACCTCCCCGAACCCTCTTTCCCCTCCTCCCAAACACAGGCTGGCAACGCATTTGCGACTCTCCTGATGTTGCAAGTGTCTATGGACGGTGGTGATCACTTCAGGTGAACCACCCGTTCGCATGCATCCTATGATATGAAAAAAAATTATTGTAGGAGTTCCTACACGTCGTATACAATTGATCATTATTCGTAAATCAAGTTATTAATGAAAGTTGTGCTTGGTTAATTACAAATACTTGACAATACGGGATACTAGCTCGTGCCCTCCCCCGTATTCTGTTCTCGTAGAACTGTTTTTTTTTTTTTTCGTGGAAGCTATATGCGTTCCCTGAATTAATTGTGTACTGTAATGTTTTTGTTCTAATTCTAGAAATTACACGCAACTCCTATAACAATTTCACTAATGGAAAAGCGTAATGTTGATAATATGTCAGATAATACTCTTAAAAATGTTCTATTAGTTAGTAAAAGTCTCGTCAAAATCGGTTCAGCCATTTAGGAGACTGCCCCCAAACAAATGACAAACCCCTAAATTGTATTCATATAGACAAGTTAAAAAGCAATCTAATGTTAATTTCAAAGTAAAACACACGATGTAAACTCTTTATAACGTCGTTTGTTAAAACAAACGTTATAACGTTATGAAAACCTTTCTATAACGTAGAAATTAGTTCAATTTGGTTGTTTTACCACAAAACCACTTATTTGTACTCTTCCCTCTGTATAATGAAAATTCTTTATGAAGAAAAAAAAATGCTCGGTCCCTTGAAATCCATTATAAAGAGTTTACATTGTAAATAAATAATTTATAAAATACAGAGGATTTATTAACATTAATATTTTATTAGCTAATTTCTAATTATCGGAAGAACTAAAAATATATTTAGATTATTATTAGGTTTCATTGTGTAATAGTTACCACATATGGGTACTAAGTTGGTAATTATTTTAATGATTAATCTGGCTTTAACTCGATGTCAAATTTTAATTTAACTTAGACAATCACTATATCGTTCTATATAAAAGAAGATTCGAGAAGTTTTCAACGCAACAGCTTTTATTTTGTATCAAAAATTAAATAATACATTCTATGAAAATTTAAACAAATGCATATCTGATATTATTTATTATAAGATTTTTGCGATTATGAGCGGCTATAAATAGATAACGCATCGAATTTCATATCGAAAATTACTACAAATTCTTCCGCCTCCCCATCACCCAGCCGCCATATTTTAATTGGGAAAAAGCGCGCGGTTTGAAATACGAAGAGGAAGCGGATGTGTCGCCGTGTTTCTTTTTAATAATTCTATTTTATATTCCCATTGCGGACGGAATAAAAATAAATTTCTCTTTTCATCTCTCCGTCTGGGACACTTGGTAATGTGTAATCGCTTCCTAACATTTGAAAATTTCTTTTGATGTTCATTCTGTTAAGGGCTATATGATACTGGATATTAAGTTTATTTGAATGATTAAGTGATAACTTTTTATTAACCATAAAACAATAGTGATCACGTACGTTAGTTTACAGTTTTATGGAGGAATAAATTATTTAATTTTTTTTATATAGGGTGTACTTTTTGAGGGGGCATAAAGGCCTTACCCATTATAGCGACAAGAAAACGTTCCTGAAGTACTCATCCATAATTTTTCGAAGCATATTGATCTGAATTAAAAAATAGTACTGTTACACAATTTTCTTTTTATTCCAACGGATCCTGTTTCTCGTAATGACCAAATCAATTTATCATACTCATTGAAGTCTATATCTTTTTTTTTCGAACTGACTATGGTATTGACCTAGTAAGGTCTTAACAGCTTCACCGGACTACTAAGGCGAGCGCTTCAGCCTAACTCAGCCGATTTTATTTCGCATAATTTTTCGAAGCATATTGATCTGAATTAAAAAATAGTACTGTTACACAATTTTCTTTTTATTCCAATGGATACTGTTTCTCATAATGACCAAAACAATTTATCATACTCATTGAAGTCTATATTTTTTTTTTCGAACGGACTATCTTATTGACCTCAACAACTCTTATATATATTTCGTATCGGATAATTTTCCAAACTATTTCAGTTTGATAAGGGAAAAAATAAAACCCTTCCACTTGCATGTGTAAGCGTGCATGCGTGCACGTGTGTGGAGGTGATATGTGTAATGTTGTCGCAGTGATGTAAGATTTTGTGTCACTGTATCGCGCGAGCAGCGTACTCAAGGGCTCCACGCCGAGGGAACGGACCTAAGCTTGAGCCGCTGCCGAGGGGGAGTCTATATCCTTTTCTTGTACTGTATAGGTTTCAGCGTTTCACTACAATATCATCTGATGATAAATGACGATGTTATCTAAGATGGTAAACACGCTTAATCTAGAGGACGATTGTCTCTAAGTCTTGGTTCTAAATCTTGGGCATCTAAATCTTAAATTTGAATGCTTGGTGACAAGTTTTCAACATAAGGGTGGTAGCTAATTAGAAAAACTCCACTACAATGCTATAATTTCGTTCTAAGTTCTCACCCAGCCTAAATTACTCCTTATAACATCCGCTATCAGTCAAAGTCCCTGACGGGGCTGGTGGGACCGTGTAAATAGGTCCCACCAGGAATACGCGGTGTAAATAATAGAGTGCGAATAGTAGTTGGTCTAGACTATGTATAAATAAAATAACTAGAACCTCAAAAGAACCCCAATTAAAAGCGTGGACTGAACTGCAACTCAGCACCTCGTACAGAGCAGCGGCGTCTCAACAGTCGTGTCCTTTATAGCGTCTGCATGCTCCGTACTCTGGTCAGTGAGGTACAGACCAGAAACACATCTTATTATTTGGAGCGAAGCTATTTAATTTATTTATTCAACCAGTCCCGTCAGAACCAATCTAACGGTAAGAGCCAAATATAAACAAAACAAATCTGGATTTTACCTTTTTTTTTAATTAGGCTTTGCTTTAGTAGATATTTTTTATCAAAATAATTAATATTAAAAGTACATTCCTGAACTTGCCGTGCTATTGTTGCTATTTAAAAATATGACCCTTTTCTGTAGCCTTATGTTTCAAAAATATTTCCTCATCTCTTATAAGGCCAGGTCATATATAGAATTCCACGTCTGCTCTAAACATTTTGTGGAAGAACTGCAATTAAAAATGAAAGAGTCGCGATATGTCGACCACTGGTCTAGCCTGGTGTAGTTATTGGTGAAAAGGATTCAGCGATGTAAGCCTATCACCGGTAGCTTGCAGCTAACTTCATACGAACATAGTTTCGCCGCTACAGTGGTCGAATTAATTTAAATTTCTCGACCGCTGCTACATTGTTTACTTATTTACAACTAGATGTACCCGGGACTTCATCCGCGTGTAACCTGATGTACAAAACGGTGATTAATTAAGTCATATGAACGTATTCGGTGTTATTACAAAAAAGTTAAATACTTGCTTTAAAAAGGTTTCGAATTAAATGCACCACGCTCGCCCGAGGCAAGTTCGCGTTATCCTTTTTCGTAAGTCTAACCTAACGTAACCAAAACGAGACAAAAGAGCAAGATGGCGAACATTCAGCGACTGCGTTGCATTTAAGTCGAAACCTTTTTAAAGCAAGTATTCAATACGTATTTAACTCTTTTGTAATAACACCGATTAAGTCTAATGCTACTTTTTTCTCGTACTTAAGTCGCGTCGTCATTAAAATTATAATAACTTTTGATAGAGCGAACCGATTTTAATGAAACCAAGACTAAATGATACTCGAAGATATGCTTTATGATTCTTGAAAAGGGTTTATCTTGAACGCAGCAGCAACTTATTCCTAGATACCAGTAAAAAATTTTTTACAAAAATCTTAGACATACAGACACTTTACATTTACATTCTTATTATTTGTATAGATAGAAGTAAATGATGCAATTTTGAAGCATTATTTTTTTGGTAATCATATGTATTGTTTTCTCTTCAAACACACCGCTGTATTCACATGTTAATAATTAGCAATCAAAACATCCGTTTTCCTACATAATAAATTACTCGTACCGTTATTAACCAACGATTTTCCCTAATCAAACCAGGACTCGAGAAACTCAAAGCACTTTTATAAGAGCGTTAAACATTTCCCGCTTACTACATCAGTTAATTTCTCTGATCTAATTTAGTAGAAAATAAGTTTGTATTTCCGTTCGTATTTTGAGCAATAGTATATAGACTATCTAGGGCATATTTTATACTTTAGACGAATTCGATATATGATAAATGTAATCAACGTTTTTTACGGTTATAACAAGTCTTGAAATTAAAATGAGTGACTTTGTAATAATATTATTTTATTTCACTCAAATTACATCACAATTTACTTAATTCGGTAGCCACTACTTATACATTTAGGTGTTGATAAAATAATCGACATTGATTTTACGGGAATTCGTTGTCGTCCAGTGATAAAAATTTGACAATAAGGATGTAAGTAAGTCTTCAGTCTATATTTCATTATATTTCGTTTTGTAAATAGTAAAAGCGATACCTTATAAGGTATTTTTATTCCAGTAAAAAAATAAAATGAGGTCTCAACAAAAGAGGTTGTTGATATCTGTCAATGGTTGCTAGGCAACTCTTTACACATTCTTATTTCTACATTATATTATTCCAAGTTCTAGGATATTAAATCTATTTTTAATTATATCGTTTCCTTAAACATAATGCACATTCCTTTGGTTTACAAATTTCAGCTTAATAAACATTTAAAGGCACAGGAAACCGCGTTTATTCCAGCCGTCATACGTTCCGATTTTATATGACGGCCGGTCATATGATACACTCAAAACATGAGCATAATCCAGACTTTGCATTGGAAAATAACAAGGTACACCTTAAGTTTAAACGAGTAAGGTGTAAATTGGAACGGCAATAATTTTCACAGCTACTCAAAATAGTGTTGCACGCGTACGGTAACGTTTTTGGAACCGACATCGATACTTGACGCCCATTTCACGTGCGGTTTTTGCTGTGATTATTTTTGGATATATTCGGAATGTTTTACTATTTTTGTTAAGTATTTATAGTTAAGCAGTTCTTTAATTTTTTTTCGATGTAAAACGTAAAACATGTTTCGTTATGCTCATAACAGTAACGATTGAAATATTTGGTAGCTCTTTTTAAAACACAAATAATGTTTTTTGAACATATTAATTGGCGTCAACGAGGTAATTATAGATATTAAATTCATTTCATATTTGACCCCAAAATTCTTGTATTATTACATAAGCTGTGGTTTACTCTTGTATAAATTATTACAGTTTAATGTTAAAAGTACATATTTCGAACTGTCTGAAACATATAGTTGACTATGACTTTATTTGATACTAGCTGTGCCCGGGACTTCGTCCACGTGGAACATAATGTACAAAACGATCACTAATAAAGTTATCTGAACGTATTAAGTCCATTTACTAATATCAACATTTCTCTCGTACTTAAGTCGCGTCGTCATTAAAATTACAATAACTTTTGATAGAGTGGACCGCTTTTAATAAAAGAAAGACTAAGTTACTCCCGAGGATGCGCTTTATAATGTTATGAGGACTTTTAGGACTTATATGAGGTTTTATTTGTGAACCCAGTACTTTAGCAGTGATGCGTGTTCATACGAACATACAGTACAGTACATTACAGTTACTTATTGCTAGAGATACTTGCAACAATTTTTTTTTACGAAAATTTAAAAATTACAGACACTTTAGATTTACATGCTTATTTAATGCATAGATAAGTGATTCTCTCCTGAAAAATTTGACAAAATTTCAAACCAAAAAAATCGTTCGTGGCAATGTAAACGTACAAGAATGATTTGAAACGGCGCCCACGCGTGAAAAATCTCTTTGGAACACGTCCAAGTAATCAAAAAGCCATATTGAATACACTTTATACAAAAGATTCACATTACTGTCGAGTCTACGCGGCGATAATTTAATGAACGTATATTTATTTCGTAACGTAACGTAACTAAATTGTATTTATTATTTTCATTGAAATCAATTTAATAATCACAGAAACAAGCATTATCGATGAAAGTGTTCGCTTCACTACATACAATCATATCTTGAATACAGATGTTTTGAGGCTCAATCAGGTCAAAACTACTGAACCTATTGGCATAAGACTATGACCATTTGATGCGAAATTTTTTGTAGATGGTTTCAGGTTATTATTTTTTTGGATTCGATTGACCCTTTCCTATTTTTTATTATTAATGCACATGCGTGTATCAGCTTGTAAGTATTATATGTCAATATGTGAATTGTAACTTCGTCCGTGTTTGTTATTATTTGTTGCAATTCTTTATTCTTATTATTAATTACTTTTTTTGGTGGTAGAGCCACGCTGAAACCTACTACTGGTTTCACCATGAATGGGTCGGCTCGCCCGGAGTAGTACCACCCTCTCACAGAAAACCCACATGAAGTAACAGTGATTGCATTGTTGCGTTTCGTTCGGTCAGTGAGAGTGCCGGGGACCCACTTCCCCTCTCCCCTCTCACCCCTCCCTCCCTTCTCAACTCCTCCTCCCCCTCCTCAAACACAGACTGGCAACACACTTGCGACTCCCCTGAAGTTGCCAGTGTCTATGGCTGGCTGTGACCCGCCTGTTCGTTTGCCACCTTATAACATAAAAAAAGAAAAAAATAGTAACAAAGATGAATTACCTGTAATCAATAAAATAAATAAAACAAACAGTGGGGTTATAGGAACCTGATTATTGCGTAAATATGATACGTGTTTCAATATCTATGCATGCGAAACAGTACACAAGTCGATACTGTTGCGGTATTTAGTAGTAAGTTACCACCAGGATCCACTTTTGAATCAGATATAAGAGTAGAGAAAGACCGAAGAAGATACGGTAGATTGTCTTAAAAATGATATGTGTATAAATGGTGTGAATAATGTAATGACAGACGTTACAGTTACTTAGGGACGTGGAATAAAGGAAAGGTGACTGTAATGATCAATTTTAGAACATCGCAATCCCCGACGAACAAAATCGTAATAGAAAAATGACAATTTTACAGGAGCAAATAAAAATTGAATATCTTGAAAACTAACAAGACTAAAAAGAAGATTTATCAAAAATAGAGAATATTTTTTTGCACTACATTTTTACTAAATTTCTATTATAAATTTTCTTTATCAGTAAGAACATTGTGTAAATGTCTATTACTGAAGTAAGCTATGGAAAAAATTAAAGCAAACTAACTTTACGATAGTGTTCGAATGTAATCACAAATCGGTGTTGCTATAGTAATCGTTCGCTGTGATATTGTTCCATGGTAAATATGAATATACTTTCTATTCGTAAAATGACATTGCAATCGTATTCGATTATATAACTGACTTTAATAATACGATAATCATAAATACACAGCTAACACTGCCTATCTCGTCTGGTTAGAGAGAGAGAGAGCATTGCATCTTGTTATAAATACGAAGGTGTGTAATCAACCGAACAATATGGTATAGCCGCTTACTCCAAAAATGTTAACTTTTCAGATGTGATAAGAGGTTTTTGCGTTATTGATCGTGTAAATTTGTGTGTAGATCGTGTGTAGATAACGAATATTTAGTAAACCCGATTCTATCGTAATAGCGATTACCATAGTGTTCATCGGGGACAGCGATATATAGATTATAGATATACGCTAAAGGTACAGCAGGTATTTGCTTCGCTAGTACATATACTAAAATTGCAACGATAGATAGAAGATTAGCATGACCCCTGCAAAAGGATTGCACGCAAAACCGTAAAGCGTTCTACATTTTTAGTAATAAAACAAACGAAATCAGACAAACAACCTGGAGGCATATAAAAAAAGGAAGGTACAGCAGACGAATTCTTGAGTGGAGATCGAATATTGGAAAATGTAGTAGGACATGTTAATGGTAAATGATGACTTGCAAAATATGAACTGAAACGAATTAGTACGAATATCTCCAACCCATCCAATAGGAATTTCCCTGGATTATTTTCGCTTTACTACACGCTTTAGTTATTATTGAAACGTCATCTGAATTTGCCATTTTCCTTCCGGAATAAGGATCAGATGGACTGATCAGACTGATGGACGAGCCTCAAACTCATAACGGAAACACGTCCTTATGAAACCATGCCACGGTGGTATGGATGTTTTTAGTCTGCTTGGCCAGTTACTCTTAAATTGAAAGTTTGCTGTCAAGCATCTATAAGTGTGTTCCGGCAATTGCACTTAAAAGTTATTTCTTTTAGGTTAAGAATGTTTACCATCTTGGACCACATTGCATTGAATATCAAGTGAGATTGTGGTGAAACGCCATAATCTATAAATCTATACATGTAATAAAAATGAAGTGTCTGTATGTAATATCAGATTTTTTTTTACTGATTGTGTACGAAAGTATACACGCTACTGATAATAAAAAAGCAATTTTTAAATGTTTTGTTGGTCTGTCTGTCTGTCTGTTCCGGGTAATAGATAGTAATCCGGGCAGATAGCTGAAATGACAGCGGGTTACTTAGGCTACTCTGAATTAGAGTAGCTATTAACCGCGGCTTCGTCTATAATGCTATATCCAAAACGGTTAGACCGATCTTTACAAAACTTTCACTGGTAGATAGCTAAACTTATAAAAAGTAATTCAAGCAATTTTAGTTTAGCTGTTAACCGTGGCTTCGCCCGCAGTGCTGTCTCCAAAAGGGTTAACCGGTCTTCATGAAACTTCCATTGACAGTTATCGACCTTATAAGAAGTAATTCAAGCAATTCTAGTTAAAAATAAAACTTTCGAAAGTTTAAGTGAATAGAGGATTTAAATTGGTTCAATCACTGGGTTGTAGGATCTGTGGGACATGGCAATTGTGTCAGCTTGGATCGCCGACCGTAACACCGCAATGGTAAGATTAGGTGTAATCCATTCCGGGATTAGTAATAAGCGTGGTGGTATTGTCTGATTCCAACTGGATTTACTAACTGTTGATGATTATGGATTTCTCAGTGGTCATCGTAGTTTTCGTATTGAATTGTCTTTACTATTAGGTAAAGTGCAGTTAGTTTGTGACGCGCCGCAACAAAACAACGTTATTCATTGCCGTCAGCGTCATTTGGTCCTTCCAAAACTTGTGACTCAATTACGTACTGTCTCTTTGTCTTTTCGACAATAGCATTACAAATTACAGTTATTTGTTACTTCAAAAGTAACAATCTTACATAATTAAGATAATCTTTATTTACATTTAAAACAATGGGCTCTAATTCCGTCTAATCTTTCACTCCGGTGGTCTGAATTATACGGATTTAAGTTCGGTTGCGTCGATCTGTCACAATGGTGTGAAGCGGCCTGAGGTTCATAAGCTTTGACGATATAATTAACGTAAACGCTTTTCTGAAATACATTTTTTTATGATTTAACTATTATATAATGCTATCCTTGCTTTCCCGACATCCGAAGAAGTAAGAATGCTTTACTTAATGCTTGGAATTAATAATTGGTGAATTATTGACTATGTATTTATTTCTTCCTATAACATGGGGTCCTTCAAGCGTAACGTGAAGAGACATTTACGCAGGCCGGCATGACAACGACGACCGACGAAGGAGTACGACGAAGGTATCTCTCAATGGTCGCCGTGGTTTTTGGACTGTACTGTGCTTACCCTCAGGCACAGTGCAGTAACTATGCCGTGTTACAATAAAAAAAAACATTTTGTAGGTAATAATTGGGGTTACATGGTGAATTTGTGACCAAACCCCAATTACAAATAAAGAAAAGAAATGATTTAACTAGTTTTTACTCGCAGCTTCACTGGCGTTATTGTACATTTGACCTATTCCTTGAGAACTGTGATTTTTTTTCTAGATAACAGTACTCTACACCTTTCTGTACCTTTGACATCGTGTATGTCGAATTTTATGATGATCGATTGAGTAATTAACAAACAAATAAACAAACAAACACACATTCGTATTTATAACTAGTTTGTGCTCGCGACTTCGTCCGCGTAAAATAGTTACTTTGGTTACTAACTTTAACTTGCGACTCCGTTTACGTAGAAGGTGAAAATATTTAAAAATAATACGTACGTAAACTCCGATTTTGAAACTATCGGTCTTAGCGTCATAATATATAATATATCGATAAATGAGCTATCTAACACAGAAAGAATTTTTCAAATGGGACCAGTAATTCCTGAGATTAGCGCGTTCAAGTAAACAAACTCTTCAGCTTTATAATATTCGGAGGTGTTAGAGCCACGCTGAAGCCATTACTGGCTTCAGCATGAATGGGTCGGCTCGCCCGGGGTAGTACAATCCTCTCGCAGAAAACCGACGTGAAATAACAGTGCTTGGATATCCCACCCCTTCCCCACTCCCCCTCCTCCTAACAAAGGATGGCAACGCACTTGCGACTCTTCTGGTGTTGCAAGTGTCTATGGACGGTGGTGATCACTTAACATCAGGTGACCCACCAGTTCGTTTGCGTCCTATTATATAAAAAAATACTATAGTAGATATCGGTTAAGTTTTCTAAAAGATTTATTTTAAAGTGATTTTTAATGTTTAACGGAAAAGCTGCCTGTATACAAAACAGTTGAGGTATTGAAGAAATAACAAATGCTGCGTTAAGTTGGTGAAATTTAATTCGGCCAAAATCTCATCTGATGTTGTAACATTGAAACATTGTAAATGACAATGTGGTATGAGATAGTAGACACCATAGAACCTAGAGAGGCCTGGTTCTGAAGTGTTTGTGCCGGAATACATCTATAGATGCATGGCGCCAATTTTTGAGCTTGATGATGGTAGATATAATATATATGTTTTACTTTATTTTTGGCAGCCAATCTTTTAGATTATTACTGTCATTGTCGAGTAGTTAATAGTATTACAAGTTCTTCTTCCATTCCATTTTTGGCAACCAGTCTTCTAGTAGACTATTACTGCCATTGTCAAGTGAGTATCGATATTACAAGTTTCTTGATATAATTTCAATGAACTAACAAGATGGTGGACAAACTATATTACATAAAATACCACCAATTTTACACAATATAAAGTCAAGTAACACAAGATTATGAATAAAATATAAAATGCACTACATGACGGACCAAGATCCCGGCAAAAACTCATAATATAAATTATATACCTTAGTTCATTTCGTCGTATTCATTTCAAGTCTATATTCAAACGGGGTTTTAGTTAATTGGTGCACGTTGAAGCACTTTTTTATTTATGTATTATTTGGTATGTATTTCATATATGACAGAATAGATTAAAGCGAAATATTTAAAACAAGTCCTCAATTTTCACTTAAACGTGTCCAAATAAGTGTGCTTATGTTAAATGCAGAATTAAAGATAGTTGAAATAATGTTTAGGATACTTACTATTAAACTCAAAAAATATTAATTAAGTCTTTTAATTAAAGTAAAAGGCGTTCTAGACTCGCAATTTCATACTTATATTTACAATGCGCGATAATTAAAACCTGGTAAAGAACACGTAATATTTTTTACTAATAAGCGTTAGTGGCTTAGTATTTGTATTAGTTGAGACGTTCTAATACAACTTGTATTAGAAGTAAAATATTTATAGGATCATAACGTATAAATGATTGTATAGCAGTTTTTTTTAAATTAATAATTCACTGTTTAATTTATGCTTTCTAAAAATATTTGCATAGTACTACTAAAAAAAATAGGTGCAACATTGCCTCAAATACGATCGAATATTGTTTTAAAGGGTTATTGTTTCGTGTATAATTTATATTTCAATAAATCTTTTACAACGTACACGACAAATTGTTTGATATTAAAAAAAATAAACCGATCGCTCGAAAACGTCATTGCAATCTCATGTCTCAGGACCTTTTCGTACGAGACGCTATTGTTTTAAAAAATACAGGAACTTGCGATTGCGAGTGAGGCGATGATTTTTTTTTTAACGTATTTTTGACCCAAGGGTGCATGAGTCTGCATCTGTTCAACATGTGCAACCTCGAAATTGACATTTAAGGAGTTCGCAAAAACTTAGGGTTGTCCATGAGTGTTGTAGATAATGTAGACATTATCGATAATTTTGGATAACTTTCCATCGCAAGTTTTCAAAGTGAAACTTTATTCTATCGCCTCATTTTTTTCCGTTCATCTATTGTGTTATAGTTTTCTTTAACTACAAATGAGCGATGACGAGTGAAAATGAAAAAAATAACGTAAAATATAATAATTTCTGGGTTGTGACGCGCGGTTTTACTCACAATAAATGTTTACCGTCACACGGCCAGTCCGCACAATTACTTTATTCTCTCTTAACTTACTTTCAAACGTACAATTTATATGATAGTTACTCCGCTCTTAAAAACTGTAGCGCGATGGTCTTGCAAAGTCTATTGAGCTTTGTGGTTTTAGTACAGATATAGGAATTTTTAGTAAGATTATATTGCTATAACCCTTTGTTAACGCAGATTTGAACTATGCCTCGGAAACAATAATTTATTTTGCATGAAATGTATATTCTTTTCCTTATCGTTTTCTGTACTCTTGGCAACGTGTATGCAAAGTTTCATGACGATCGGTTCAGTGAATAATGTGTAAGAGAACAACAAACAAACAGACACTCTCCCATTTATTATATTATTAGTTAGGATAAACAGCTTATAAATTACGTATTTCAAAAGAGAATTATGATATAAGTAATAATGAATGTATATAACAAATTGCTGACAAAGTATTTGAAATTGTGTATGGCATCATCAAAGAATAATTCTTTTGTGGAAGTTATTTTCTGATTCAAAATAACAATGACGTCAATCTAAGCTATAGCACGTTTTAGTGCCTTCGTAAGAAATATCTATATATGAAGCACTTTTTTATTTATGTATTATTTGGTATGTATTTCATATATGACAGAATAGATTAAAGCGAAATACTTAAAACAAGTCCTCAATTTTAAATTTAAATGCTGAATTAAAGATATATGAAATAATGTTTAGGATACTTACTATTAAACCCAAAAAATATTAATTAAGTCTTTTAATTAAAGTAAAAGGCGTTCTAGACTCGCAATTTCATACTTATATTTACAATGTGCGATAATTAAAACCTGGTGGAACACGTAATATTTTTTACTAATAAGCATTAGTGGCTTAGTATTTGTATTAGTTGAGAAGTTCTAATACATCTTGTATTAAAAGTTAAATATTTGTAGGATAAATAAATTTACAACACCAGGGGAGTCGCAAGCGCGTTGCCATCCTGTGTTTGAGGAGATGGGGAGTAAGGGAAGAGGGAAGGGTAAGGGAGGTGGTCATCCAGCGTTCTAACTGACCGAACGAAACGCAACAATGCAAGCACTGTTATTTCACGTCGGTTTTCTGTGGGTCGGGTGATACTACCTCGGGGAGCCGATCCATTCATGCTGGAACCAGTAATAGATTCAGCGTGTCTACCTCCTACAAAATATATTGTATCGATCTGTAATATTTAACAAATATACGATTACTTGATTTTTTCTTTATAGTACCCTAATTTACAGTGTGGTAAGTTACCATAGTGACCGGTAACAGAGATAATAAGGATATAAGGATAATTATAATAAAAATGACAGAGTGGGGTGGACGTAGGCTCGGATCCTTGCAATTGAATTGGAGGTTCCGGTGAAACACAAAATTTTTTCTAAGTCTAGAGTTTTCTCTAACATAACCTCTACTAACTAACTAAATACGTGGCAGAGATAGCAAAACAAAGAAATAAATAGAATAGGAGAACGAGAGTTGCAAAAAAAAAATGTTTTAAAAGAAACGTATGGCTATGCTGTAAATAAATAAAGTCCGGTGGAAAAGAGAACTTAAAAAGAAAAAAAAACCATAACCTCTACAATCTTCTGCCAATTTCAAATTATATTTGTTAAAGTGTATCATTACTGCCTAGATCTTATGGAGAAACTTAATGATAGTAACATATCTGATACTCAGAAATCTTGTCTATCGAATATTAAAAGTTCTTAACTTACTTTCAAACGTACAATTTATATGATAGTTACTCCGCTCTTAAAAACTGTAGCGCGATGGTCTTGCAAAGTCTATTGAGCTTTGTGGTTTTAGTACAGATATAGGAATTTTTAGTAAGATTATATTGCTATAACCCTTTGTTAACGCAGATTTGAACTATGCCTCGGAAACAATAATTTATTTTGCATGAAATGTATATTCTTTTCCTTATCGTTTTCTGTACTCTTGGCAACGTGTATGCAAAGTTTCATGACGATCGGTTCAGTGAATAATGCGTGAGAAACAAACAAACACTCTCCCGTTTATTATATTAGTAATGGTAGTTAGGATAAACGCTCCAGAAAATTAATTTTATATACCGAAGTTCCTGAAAGCTTATAAATTACGAATTCCAAAAGAGAATTATTATAAAAGAGTAAGTAATAATGAATGTATATACCAGATTGCTGACAAAGTATTTGAAAGTGTGTATGGCATCATCAAAGAATAATTCTTTTGTGGAAATTATTTTCTGATCCAAAATAGCAATGATGTCAATCTAAGCTATAGCAGATTTTAGTGCCTTCGTAAGAAATATCAAATATAAATTATGTGAGCATTTATATCAGAATAAAATCAAAAAGCGATTACATCAATAATGCCGGAACTCATCAAATCGCAGATAAGTTACGACTATTACTCTATTGAATGTTTCTAAGTATTTTAATCTCATATCCAATTTTCTGCGTCTCACGAGTTAATAAATATTATAAAACATAATTTTATGCAAAATCCACAGAGTTCATTTTTCTTAATATCATAGGATGCAAACGAACAGGTTAACCTGACGTTAATCGATCACCACCGTCCATAGACATGCAACACCAGGGGAGTTGCAAGCGCGTTGCCATCCTGTGTTTGGGGGGAGGGGAGTAAGGGACGAGGGAAGGGTAGGGGTGGTGGTTCTCGGACGCTCTAACTGGCCGAACGTATCGTAGCAATGTAAGCACTTTTACTTCACGTCGGTTTTCTTTTGATCGGGTGATACTACCCCTAACGAGCCGACCCATTTATGCTGAAATCAGTAATAGATTCAGCGTGGCTCTACCACCTACAATTATATTTACCGATCAGTATTGTTAGTAAATATACGATTACTTGATTTTTTCTTTATAGTAACCTAATTTACTGTGTAGTAAGTTACCATAGTGACCGGTAACTGAGTTTAATATAAGAAAATTATAATAAAAATGACACAGTATGGATGGACGTAGGTTCGGATCCTTGCAACTGAATTGGAGCTTCCGGTGAAACACAAGCATGGTGGTAGGATTTTTTCTAAGTCTAGAGTTTTCTCTAACATAACCTCTACTAACTAAATACGTGGCAGAGATAGCGAAAAAAAAATTAAATAGAATAGGAAAAAGGAAGTTGCAAAAACAAAATGTTTTAAAATAAACGTATGGCCATGCTATAAATAAATAAAGTCTCGGATAAAGTTCGGCGGAAAAGAGAACTTAAAAAAAAACGAAAATAACATAACCTCTACAAGCTGCAGCCAATTTCGAATCATATTTGTTAAAGTGTATCATTACTGCCTAGATCTTATGGAGAAACTTAATGATAGTACCATATCTGATACTCAGAAATCTTGTCTATCGAATATTAAAAGTCTCGTCACAGTCCGTCCTGTCGTTTCTGATATAAAACGGACGAATAACAGATACTTAATTTTATTCAAATGTATAAATTATACAATAATCTTCTAAAAGAAAACAAACTTGTTATATAGATTAATCGATTAAACTGTAAACAAGAACAAACATAATACTAATTTCGATTTATAAATTAGAGAGGGAGTTTTTGGCGGGATCTTTGAATCTCATGTAGTGGTTTTTATAATTTATCCGTAATCTTGTCTTATTTGTCTATATATCTGATGATATTGGTGGTGTTTTACGTAGTATAATATGATTGTTGTGCACAAATTAAGGGGATGGGAAATAATACCACGGATCATGGATTCTGAGATGCTACAAAAATTCTCTGGAAAGTTTTAACAAGAAACTTTTAATATTATTACCTAGTCGACAATGACAGTTATAATTTACTAAAAGATTGGTTGCTAGAAATAAAAGTAAAAAGAAAAATAAACATTATACAATAAATTGTAAAAGAAAACAAACTAGTCATTATTTAGATTACTCGTTGAAACTGTAAAAGAGAACAAATATAATATCTAATCTCGGCTTATAAATTAGAGAGTGTTGTAAATCAATAAATACAGGAACCGTACATACAGAGTCGACGTGGAACGGTAATAAAAGATCTAAAAATCACATAACCTATTTTATAAACCTATCGATATCGATAGAACAAAGGCTCGCACTACGTCGACCATAATTCACAGGCCACAAATCTCGATGGCCATTAAAGTTTCAACCGAGTCCACTCTCCAAACAAAGCATTGTGACTTTGTCCGGGATATCTGTGAAATGTTTGAGATATATTGTAACTAGCCTTTAGAATATTTCATTTGAAATATATTTACTGCCAGTTCGTGCACGTGAATTTGTTTTTATGTAAATCCTTTTATTGTCTCACGAGAATTAATTCTAACTATATCTCCAGATTTCGCTGAATCTACTACTGGTTTCAGCATGAATGGATCGGCTCGCCCGGAGTAGTACCACCCTCTCACAGAAAATCGACGTGAAGTAATAGTGCTTGCATTGATGCGTTTCGTTCGGTCAGTGAGAGTGCCGGAGACCCATCTCCTCTTTCCCCCCCCCCCTATCCCCACTCCTCCCTGCTCCCTAACACAGGCTGGCAACGCACTTGCAACTCCCCTGGCGTTGCTAATGTCTATGGACGCTGGTGATCACTTACCATCAGGTGTCCCGCAAACGCTTCTGTTTTATTTTTATTAACAAATTATAATCGAGTATTATGATATATGTTTTTATTCTCTACTACCTATTTATTTTGTAGTCTAATTTCGACATTGATTAGGTTTAAACTCGTTCTGTTTCGTTGTCCGTTTCAACAAGTCTATTAGATAATAATAGCACAAGAAAAACATACGAAATGTTATATATCATAGTCCAAATCTTGAAGCCCCAGCGCTCCTAGGTTTGATTACTCATTCCTCAGGTCAGATTTAAAGTATTAGTCAAAGCCTAAATAATAATAAACTATATTATGTGTATATTATACCTGATCCGGTACACGCGTTGCTGTGGCTCAGTTATTTTATGTTGAATTAAAATTGAAAAAGGAACATAAAATTGAAACGTGGCGCCATCTATGAGATATTTATAACAGTCCGTCCTACAGTTTTCTGTCAACAAATTAATTTAAAGCGCCATCTGCTCGAGACTCATGAAATTTACAATTAATAACAATAATCAACATTGACAATCATTTAATTTGTAATTATTAAGAATTGATGCCATTAATCGAAGTATCCTATCTCTTAAGTTGGATCAAATTATACATATATATTTAAGATTAATATTATAATAATATATTTAAATTATACGGTCCGGAAATGCAGTTTATTGCGGTATTTGCCCAAAAGCTTTGGTCAAACCTAGGATAAAGTAGTTATTCCGGGAATAGACTGCATATCATCCTTTGACTAACTGTTATTCACTAACATATACACACAGGTTAGTTTTGAAGCTAAAATACAATAGAAGACAACATACAATTACTACAGTATTATACATATCTAGTTGCCGAGAACTAACAAAAACATTTCCATGAGAACAAAGACACAGGCATCATATAGTATGTACATATTTACATATATACGAGTGTATGTCAATATATCGCAAAACTCTCCCCGTCTGACATAAAAACCGAGGGAGTAAAGTGCGAAAGCTCATTAAGAACGTTCGCATACAGAAATAGAATGTGTAAGTTTTAAAATAGCGTCAACTAGCGGACACCTGAACGCGATAAATCTAATCGTATATTATTTTAGTGCCGCCTAAGTGTCTACGCAGATATTCGCTTCGCTCGTTTACGTCACAGACTTGTCTAACTGTGCCGCGGGAGTTTCTTTCATCAGATAACAAATAAATAGCATTTATTTGTCGGTTATACGGAACTCCGTCAGTGTTCATTGTCTGAAGGAATTTATCGCGATGAGAAATACGACTCGAGCTATATACCCGCGTAAGATTGTCAATGCTAGTTGGGTAGTTTAAACGACTGAATAATTAATGTTGTCATATAAAGGACCATAAGATTCATCGAGGCACTATTTATACTGGCCGTATAATACAAATAATGTTATATTAAAACGGACAATGCAATTCATACTTATCGCTACATAGTACTTAATAAAACAAAGTCCTCTGCCACGTCTGTTTGTTCGCGATGAACTCAAAAACTAGTTAACGGGTTTACATGCGATTTTCAGACAGAGAGATTATCCGATACGATATATATATAAGAGTTGTTGAGGTATGTATGCTTAGTACACATATATGTTTCAACAACTCATGTATGTATGAATAGTTAGCTTAGCTTAGGTTAGCTTACATAGGTCGCGAATTGCATGTATCAGGCAACAGCCAAAGCCGAGGTGTGCCGCGCACCCTTGAGCTAGTTGTCAAAATAAAATCGGCTGAGTGCCTTAAGCGCTCGCCTTAGTAGTCCGGTGAAGCTGTTAAGACCTCGCTTGGTGAATAGCGTAGTCAGTTCGAAAAAAAAAAATTTATACACCCTTAAACCTACACCCGTGTCACATGTCTCGGGAACTACTCGGAGTTTCTCTCGCTGCCACGCGATGGACCCGGCACCCGCACTGTGAACCATTAGTATTCTAAGAAGTACGTCTCTAACTTTTTTCTATAGACTTACTCAACTGTAAAAATTGTAATATTTGTTGAAAAAAATTGTTGTTATTGATTAGACATTATAATAATAAAATTAAAAGAAATAAAATGTGTATCCTTAACATTCTTACTACTTTTTACAAAAAAGAATGTAAATATTCAAAATATTTTTTCGTGTGATAAATGAACTATATTTAATTAATTTTAAGGCAAAAGGTAACTATATACATATTATTTGAAATAGTTGCATTAAGAAATGAAATCATAATCATAAACAAATGCCTCTCAAGTCGAAGATAGCATTAAAGTTATCAGAAAAACCCACATTCCCGAAGGCGTTAAACAAGTTCACAGCAGAAGCAATGATTTTCCCCATGTTGCAATTTCGATAGGTTGTTAAGGGCAAGAGTGCTCATAAAAAAGTGAGAAATTGATGGTCTTAGCTTTATATAAACAAGGCCCAAGAGCATATAGATGGCTTGGGAAGTTTTTTGTCCTACCAACACCAATAACACTCAGTCGTATAATCAGAACAGCTTCTTTGAAACCAGGACTAAATGATAATATGTTCTTAGAATTAATAAAGAAAGTAAAAAAATGAGCAACACTGAAAGATTATGAATGTTTGTTGCTCTTTGATGAAATGGCACTTAGCCTTCATTTTGATTATATGCGGAGAAGGGATGGAATCTCTGGATTTGTTAACAACGGACAAAAAACAAAAGAGGAAATAGGAGACTATGCATTAGTGTTTATTCTAAAAGGTATCAAAAAACCTATAAACAACCTCTTACCTATACATTTTGTGCAGGGAGCACACCAAAAATGGAGTTAGATCAATAAATTAAAACCCTAATATCACTAAATTAAATAGAATTGGATTTAAAGTTATAGCCACAATTTGTGACCAAGATTCAATCAACATGAGTGCTATTAATTATTTAATTGAAGAAAATCATCAAGAATCGTTTAATGAATGGTGAAGAATTTCAAGGAAAAATATTACTAGTGTGTGCCCGCCGTATTTCGTCCCGCTCTAATAATAAAAAAACTTTAACAAATTATATACCTAAACCTTCCTCATGAATCACTTTATTCACCTATAGACCGCATGAAAATCCGTTCAATCGTTTTTAAGTTTATTGCGAACAGACAAACAGACGTGGTAGAGGACTTTGTTTTATAAAATGTAGTGATTGATGGTGACATACCTCATATGATAAAGAGCCCGCCCCCCCGCCGGGCCCCGCCTCCACCTTTCTGCCACTTCGTCCCTGGCTTCTCTCCTCCTTTCCTCTATTTCTCTGGGAGCTAGAGGCTCCCTTATCACCGCAAGCACCTCCGCCTCTAGCTCCCAGGGAAGGGAGCCGGCCAGCACCATGGCCGCCCCCGAGGACACCGTGCGGTACCCTCGTATCCCCCTCAACGCCACGGTACAAGGTCCCCCTCACCGCACTCCTCCCGTCCCTCCTCTCCCTGGTGTTGCTAGTGTCTATGGACAGCGGTGATCACTTAACATCAGTTGACCCATCCGTTCAATTCATACTTATCACTACATAGTACTTAATAAAACAAAGTCCTCTGCCACGAATTGTAGTCCGGTGAAGCTGTTAAGACCTTGCTTGGTCAACAGCGTAGTCAGTTCGAAAAAAAAAAAAATCCTCTGCCACGTCTGTTTGTTTGCGATGAACTCAAAAACTAGTTAACGGGTTTACATGCGATTTTCAGAGAGAGAGATTATCCGATACGATATATATATATAAGGGTTGTTGAGGTATGTATGCTTGGTAGACATATATCACGGACCCTCTCCGCCGCCTCCTTCTGCGAGACGACTTCCTCGCAGAAGGAGTCCATTGCATTTCAGTTATCCTCACTACCGAGCATGGCCGCAACCACGCTCGGTAGTGAGAAGTCTTGCCCTACCGCCGCAGCCAGAGTGCGACGTTGCTCGTCCCACGCAGCACACTCAGACAGAGTGTGCTGCACGGTGTCCGGGTCAATGCCGCACTGAAGGCATACGGCGGTCGGCTCCCTGCGTGCTATCCGGTGCAGGTACCAACCGAAACAACCGTGCCCGGTCAGGACCTGCACCAGACGGAACGTCAGGGAGCCCCATCCTCTATTACACCAATCCGGCAGGACCGGGGCGGCG
>MU160753.1:0-34226 GCA_015888305.1 Antheraea pernyi | reverse complement strand
AAATCCCTTATGGATACACCACCCTCTCGGGGGAGAGGGTGGGTTATGTCCGTCTCGCACGGACTAAAACCCCACGGTGTACGTTTACCGCTAAGTTGGGGCGGCACGAGATCTCTATAGACTTCATCGTGCCGCCCCAGCGGTTGGCCCAGCAGCGATATCGCTGCCGCCGGGTCTCGTCCTGTGAGGAGACCGCCGGGTACACACCCCAACCCATCTTCCCTAGGTCCGGCTACGGTGGGAGCAGGCGGCCAAACTGCCGCCTCCTCCTGCCTGTCCTCCGTTGGCGGAGAGGGTCACTTTGAGGATCTTGCTCACGGACCCTCTCCGCCGCCTCCTTCTGCGAGACGACTTCCTCGCAGAAGGAGTCCATTGCATTTCAGTTATCCTCACTACCGAGCATGGCCGCAACCACGCTCGGTAGTGAGAAGTCTTGCCCTACCGCCGCAGCCAGAGTGCGACGTTGCTCGTCCCACGCAGCACACTCAGACAGAGTGTGCTGCACGGTGTCCGGGTCAATGCCGCACTGAAGGCATACGGCGGTCGGCTCCCTGCGTGCTATCCGGTGCAGGTACCAACCGAAACAACCGTGCCCGGTCAGGACCTGCACCAGACGGAACGTCAGGGAGCCCCATCCTCTATTGCACCAATCCGGCAGGACCGGGCGGACGGCGTCGATCGTGTATCGACCATACCGCGCGTCCGCCAGGACCCGCCTCCACCTTTCTGCCACTTCGTCCCTAGCCTCTCTCCTCCTTTCCTCTATTTCTCTGGGAGCTAGAGGCTCCCTTATCACCGCAAGCACCTCCGCCTCTAGCTCCCAGGGAAGGGAGCCGGCCAGCACCATGGCCGCCCCCGAGGACACCGTGCGGTACCCTCGTATCACCCTCAACGCCACGGTACAAGGTCCCCCTCACCGCACTCCTCCCGTCCCTCCTCTCCCTGGTGTTGCTAGTGTCTATGGACAGCGGTGATCACTTAACATCAGTTGACCCATCCGTTCGTTTGCCTCTTCTAATATAAAAATAATCTAATAATAATAAAAAACTCCTCCCGTCCCTCCTCTCCCTGGTGTTGCTAGTGTCTATGGACAGCGGTGATCACTTAACATCAGTTGACCCATCCGTTCGTTTGCCTCTTCTAATATAAAAATAATCTAATAATAATAAAAATAACCTTAAAGTTGTAGAATAGAATCTCAAAATATAAATTCAAATATGCATTAATTAACTATCTTGATTGCTGCACTACGTAGATTCTATAGTTCAGCTATTATAAATAGTGACTTTACTAATCATTTGGTCCGTAACATATCTTCTTCTATTGTTGCATATAGTATAGTGAAAATACAATTCCTTTGAGGCTCACTCACAACAAAACTACTAAACGGATAGGCAATCTGGCATAGGATACCATTCGATGCTAATTTTTTCTCTCTCTCACATTTGCGTTTGTATATAACATTGCTAATGTTTGACAAATAGTAAATGAAATAAAAGTGCACGAACACACTTGCACAGCTATTACATATTAACTGTAGTTAGTACTTAGTAGACTATAAAAATATAGTTTAGTTTGAAAAGTGTATTGGGGTCAAATAATACGTCAAGATTAATAATAATGAAAAAATGTATGTGTGTATTTATGTACACGCGTTAGAAGTTATAAATTTTTGGTGTAACAGGATAAAAATCTTTTCAAAAATGTTATATTTCGCCTTATTCTACGTTTGTAGAAAAAAACAACACTAACAATAGAAAAAGGGTATTTAATACATTGAAAGTTTTAATACAAAGATACAAAATGTTGACTATAGCTAGTTAGCCATAGTCAACATTTGGTATCTTAAAAACCCGACACCATGAAGTTTCATGGTGTCGGTTTTTCGTGACGGTGTGCGCGCGCATCGTCAAAATTTACTCTCATCATTTTTCCCTAACGCGCCATAGTATAACTTCAATAACACTGAAAATTTCGTTGAGGACCTGGAGAAAGGCAATGGCTTGAATGGGCGGACGGCGTCGATCGTGTATCGACCATACCGCGCGTCCGCCAGGACCCGCCTCCACCTTTCTGCCACTTCGTCCCTAGCCTCTCTCCTCCTTTCCTCTATTTCTCTGGGAGCTAGAGGCTCCCTTATCACCGCAAGCACCTCCGCCTCTAGCTCCCAGGGAAGGGAGCCGGCCAGCACCATGGCCGCCCCCGAGGACACCGTGCGGTACCCTCGTATCACCCTCAACGCCACGGTACAAGGTCCCCCTCACCGCACTCCTCCCGTCCCTCCTCTCCCTGGTGTTGCTAGTGTCTATGGACAGCGGTGATCACTTAACATCAGTTGACCCATCCGTTCGTTTGCCTCTTCTAATATAAAAATAATCTAATAATAATAAAAATAACCTTAAAGTTGTAGAATAGAATCTCAAAATATAAATTCAAATATGCATTAATTAACTATCTTGATTGCTGCACTACGTAGATTCTATAGTTCAGCTATTATAAATAGTGACTTTACTAATCATTTGGTCCGTAACATATCTTCTTCTATTGTTGCATATAGTATAGTGAAAATACAATTCCTTTGAGGCTCACTCACAACAAAACTACTAAACGGATAGGCAATCTGGCATAGGATACCATTCGATGCTAATTTTTTCTCTCTCTCACATTTGCGTTTGTATATAACATTGCTAATGTTTGACAAATAGTAAATGAAATAAAAGTGCACGAACACACTTGCACAGCTATTACATATTAACTGTAGTTAGTACTTAGTAGACTATAAAAATATAGTTTAGTTTGAAAAGTGTATTGGGGTCAAATAATACGTCAAGATTAATAATAATGAAAAAATGTATGTGTGTATTTATGTACACGCGTTAGAAGTTATAAATTTTTGGTGTAACAGGATAAAAATCTTTTCAAAAATGTTATATTTCGCCTTATTCTACGTTTGTAGAAAAAAACAACACTAACAATAGAAAAAGGGTATTTAATACATTGAAAGTTTTAATACAAAGATACAAAATGTTGACTATAGCTAGTTAGCCATAGTCAACATTTGGTATCTTAAAAACCCGACACCATGAAGTTTCATGGTGTCGGTTTTTCGTGACGGTGTGCGCGCGCATCGTCAAAATTTACTCTCATCATTTTTCCCTAACGCGCCATAGTATAACTTCAATAACACTGAAAATTTCGTTGAGGACCTGGAGAAAGGCAATGGCTTGAATGAATATATTGAAGACAAATGAAATCGCTAGGAAAATCCAAGTTAACAAGTACTTTAGAACAGCAGATCAATCGGCAATAACAAATTCGGAGCCATTCTTCAATTATGTGTTATTTTTCGACGCTAAAAGATTTACGGCGTGCGACAAGATTAATAATAATGAAAAAATGTATGTGTGTATTTATGTACACGCGTTAGAAGTTATAAATTTTTGGTGTAACAGGATAAAAATCTTTTCAAAAATGTTATATTTCGCCTTATTCTACGTTTGTAGAAAAAAACAACACTAACAATAGAAAAAGGGTATTTAATACATTGAAAGTTTTAATACAAAGATACAAAATGTTGACTATAGCTAGTTAGCCATAGTCAACATTTGGTATCTTAAAAACCCGACACCATGAAGTTTCATGGTGTCGGTTTTTCGTGACGGTGTGCGCGCGCATCGTCAAAATTTACTCTCATCATTTTTCCCTAACGCGCCATAGTATAACTTCAATAACACTGAAAATTTCGTTGAGGACCTGGAGAAAGGCAATGGCTTGAATGAATATATTGAAGACAAATGAAATCGCTAGGAAAATCCAAGTTAACAAGTACTTTAGAACAGCAGATCAATCGGCAATAACAAATTCGGAGCCATTCTTCAATTATGTGTTATTTTTCGACGCTAAAAGATTTACGGCGTGCGACGTCCAAACACGATTCGAGCACAAAGCCCGCTTGCATCTCGTTATGCATTCGAATAGCGATCTGTACTGCTATTTTATGACCTGTGAATGTTTTGCTAAATGATGTTTTATCCTTATTTTATATATAACTCGATTCTATAATACGATGAACTGTTCTCAAGGTTGATCTTACTTATGATTGTATCTTATCGTATATTGTATCTTACTTTAACATCACCATAGACTCCTCTTTACATCGAACTGAATCGAATATGGATTGTTTGTATGAATTGATGTGGACCATTAAAAAAGATTCCTAAACAATTAATTTCTATTATAGATAAAACCAAGAATTATAACTGTGAAAATAATCTTCTATACTAATATTAGAAAGCGGTAACGTTTGTGAGGTTGTACGGGGTAATATCTGGAAATACTGGTCCGGTTTGAAAAATTAATTCAGTGTTAGATAGCTCATTTATTCAGGAGGGCTATAGGCTGTATATAATCACAATAAGGCCACCGAGCGGAGCACCAATGAAGAATGTTTCAAAATCGGGTTTTTCCTCTTGAGAGCTTCCGCTGGGTGTCAGCGTTACCCCATAGTAATTTATTTATTATGGGCCTTCAATATGACAATATATTTGTAAATATACTAATAGTAATTATTTTGTAATTAAATTTAAATGTAGTATTTATAGACAAGCACGGCATGCTCCGACAATAAAATAAATTTCAACAAAACTAAATATTGAACGATTTTACAGATATTACATAAATAATAAAACAAAAATTATAGCAGACAGAGAAAGAAAATACTAAAATCATCATAAGACTCTAAAACCATATTTTAAACTAATATTCATTGCAATCTGTTCAAATGTTTAAAAATCATAAGAGATTACTGGCTTCTGCCCGCGACATCGTCACTTTGGGTTAACGGTAATACGCTGCGGAAGCTCTCAAAAGGAAAAAACCCCGATTTAGAAACATTCTTCGTTGGTGCTCCGCTACTACTTGTCTTAGCTGATGATATAGAACCTATAGTTTCCCACGATAAATGAGCTATCTTACACTAAAATAATTTTCCAAATTGGACCAGTAGTTCCTGAGATTACCGCGTTCAACCAAACAAACCCTCAAACTTTATAATACCTATATATTAATACGTGAAGCCCAAACTTTGTATCCCTTTTTGAGAGAAATGCGCGAACGGATGAACGTGAAACTTGGCATAGTTAAAGTTTATATGGAGGAGAAGTGCAGAAAGCTATTTATTTTATATAAAATGCATTAGAAGTACATTAAATTAATTAAAATATGCATTACTCACACTACTGCTTCAATTTTACACAACATATACACACATGTAAATAAAAAATACATTTTGACATCTGTCAATAAAGGACTTCAAAAAAGGTTGCTATGCTCGACTGTATGTATTATTTTACTCTTACGTTCCAATTACCCTTTTTCATTCTACATTCAACTTTAAAAAAATCAATGCACTATGGTCGAATGTCGACCACTGGGCGCCCACTAGTTAGTATAGATATACATTTATAAAAAAAGACTTCGTCAAGCACTGATCTACTGACAGCATCATTTGAACCGTAGACTAAACACCTTTATTATTCAGCATCAATTAACATGATAGAATGTTTTGAATCATAACATTTGTAACGTTTATGAGCCGTAGTTGAAGCAAAACATCGTATGTCTAGAAAAAAAAGAAACGCCGGCGAAACACATTAAAATCACGCTAATTTTATTTTATTAACTCTGCAACGAAAACATCAACATCGGCGTATGTGTGATTATTATATTTGTTTACATTTTTTTGCGACGTCGTGTTGAAGGAATAAATAATTGGCTGTCTAGTTTATTACGTGAGAAACAAAAGAGCAATGACAACAGATTTATAAGTCTGAAGTGGAGAGTTTTTGGAGGGAACTTAGTCTGTTAGTGCATTTCATATTGTATTCATAATCTTATACTATTTGACTCTATATTTATCTATACTATCTATACTGTATATTATGTAATATTGGTGGAGTTTTACGTACGTAGTTCTGTTAATGTGCATAAGTGAAGTGGATGGAATTAATACCACGGAGTATGAATTCTGATGCTACAAAACCTCCATAGAAAGTTCTGACAAGGAAGCCGCCATCTTGTTAAAACATTGAAGCGATCACAAGACGCATATTTTTTTTTTATTGTAGCACGGCAAAGTGACTGCACTTTACCTGATGGTAAGCACAGTACAGTCCAAAAACAACGGCGACCACCGAGTGACACCCTATCCATCGCTGGTCGCCGCTGCCATGCCGGCCTGAGAATAGCTGGATATGCACAGGCTGATCCCGAAACACGACCTGCGGAAGCGAATCACTATGACGGGCTTTTTCGCCATATACATGGTGGTTGCGACCCAGTCAGGCTGTAAAATCCTACCACCCCGCTTTCGCCATTGCCTCGTTCGTTATTCAGCAGGGTGCACCACGTGCAGGTTAGGTTGGCTTGGGTGTCTCAAGTCTTATGATGTTATTTGACACCCCTTACACCCCAAAACTTATAGTATTGTAAAATACTTGACAATAACAGTAATAATCTAGAACAGTGTTCTTCAAAGTGTGGGTCACGGCCCCGCAATGGGGTCGACAAGCCTATTTAGTGGGGTCGCGAAGCTTCTATAGCAGAGTTGCAAAAGGTTGGGAAAGCTACTGCGGTAAACAAAACAAAAAAGTTTTATTAAGATAAATATTAACTAAAGTACACAATCATTAGCATTAAATAAACAAAAAAAAACATATGAGAACTCTTATGTATTTATCCGAACCCTAATTATGAAAATGAATAAATATGTTAAATTGAATATTTGTCACAAAGTAAAATACAAGAAAGAAAAGCAACGGGTAGGGGTGTCGCGAAAAAAATTTCTTCGTACTAAAGGGGCCGTGTCAACAAAAAGTTTGAAAACACTGATCAAGAAGACAGGTTGTCAAACAAAAAAAAACTCTAAGGTGAGTTTTAAAGGTAAAGAATATTTTTGAAGTGAAAACTTTTTAGGCGCGTATAGCGGTGTTTCTGGCAGGAAATAAATTTATAGTTTCACGTCATGAATTGTCTGATTGTTGTAGAGTCTGAAACGTCTAGATTTAAATTCAAGTACGATAAATGTGTCGTATAAATATTCTATTTAAGTGTAACAATGAAAATGTTTTAACTATACACTGGAATCCATAAAGTTTAGTTAAGTTTTTTTTTCTGGTTCTGACTATGCTATTGAGCTGACAAGGTCTTTACAGCTTCACCGGACTACATTTAGTTAGTGTATCAAAGTAACTTTAAAAGTATTTCATTCGATCAATTTTGATTGTTTGTTATAAAAATATATTATTATTGTTGTTCCCAAGAATTGTCTTAACAAAGAATATTGTAGCTGTTTTGAAAGCTGTGTAAAGAATTAAAATGAAATCGGAATTTATTCGGATATGTTACCAAACACAGACTTTTACTTCTACATATAAAGATATAAAAACACTAATAAACTTCCAACCAACGATATCATCAAATTATTATGATTAACAAACACGCTACCGTCGATACGACGTGGACAATAAAAATGTTATTTGCCATCGGTTCCTTAATTTGACGCGTTTTGCATAACAAAACACTTATAATGACTTTGCCCTTTGGTTGTTGAAATAAATTTTGATATTTTATATTCATAACGGCGTCCACCTCTAAATCATTATAAATATTATTACTAACTGATCTATCAAAATTCTTTAATATTTTATGATTGCTGTAACATTTTCTTGGCTAATAATCTAACGAATTCGTTTAACTATAAATTGACTAGCTTTTGCTCGCGACTTCGTTCGCTTGGAATAGTTGCCTTGGACTAACGCTTACACGCAGCGGACGCTCAGAGATGAAAAAAAAAACGATTTTGAAACATTATTCATTTATGCTCAGCTCCTATTGGTATTAGCGTGATGATATATATCCTATAGCCTTCCTAGATAAAGGAGCTATCCACTGAAATAACTTTTTAATTCGCGTCAGTGGTTCCTGAGATTGGCGCGTTCAACCAAACAAACAAACCCTCCAGCTTTATAATATTAGTACAGATTTATAAAGGTTATTTATTGGGAATAGATTTGATTTAAAAAAAAAAAGAAAGAAATACAGCGCATTTATAACTCTGATGTGGCATGGAAGTCTGTCATGTAATAGAACTTATATTTTATTAATAATCTTATGTTATTTGTCTCTGTAATCTGTGTAATATCGGAGATGTTTTATGTGATATAGTTCTTTTATTGTGCACACGTGAAGTGGATGGTAAATAATACCGCAATGCGTGAATTCTGAGATGCTCACAAAAACTCCATGCAAAGTTCCAACAAGGGAGCCGTCATCTTTAGAATATTGGAATTAGCACAAGACAGTTGCAATATTATACCTATTCGATAATGACGATAACGATTCGATAACGATAAAACCATCATTTTCATTTGACAAGTTTCCGGATTGAGTATTTGTTGACAATAGAAATAATGTATGTTATAATGACATTTGAAATTGACGTCTGCTTTATTTTGTTTCAGATGACACCAAATCAGTAATCGAGGCGTCTGTAAACGAGAGGCTACGACTGGTGTGCGGTCTAAAACCAAGGAGTCAGGCGCAGCTTGTGGAGTGGTACAAAGACGGGCAGCCCCTGGACGGCTTCTCGAAGAGAGTGTCGCAGCAGAAGCAATGGTGAGATAATTTGGAATTACAGCTGATAATCTGAGTAATTATGGTATAGCGTTGAATCTCTTATTAGCGCATTATCAGCTCTGTCTTTTTTACATAGACGAGAATTAAAAAAGTATTATCAACTTAAATTTAAGAATTTTCTTCATTGAAATTATTAACATTATTGTAATTTTCATACTAGTATACTGTTACTGTACTGTACTGTTGGCACTCGGAGCAATGGTTATATACATTTTTATAAAGTCTATTAATCGATGTATGAGCTTCAAAATATCAATGCAAAATATTATAATACATGTACATAGGCCCTTATACTACACATCGCTAGTTTGACGCAAACCGTGCAAGCGCAATATGGCCGGTCATGCTTACGTACCATGTCATGACGCGATATTATAAATTTATCGCCTGTCAAAAATACCGTTCAACGCGCTTAAAGGAGTTTACATTTCAAAAATAACGATATTGTGATCTATTGGGAAACATTGAGTCAGCGATTTTGAAATCTATTCAACAAAAACACTTGGATGTATTAAAGTAATTTAATCTATTAGCGGTACTTCAAATATGTATTTTGGATAATCACCTAAAAATCCAATCATAACCTAAACAGAGCAAAAACACCATTGACTGCTGTCTCAAAATATCCCCACAAATAAATCTAGACAAAAATATATTATGACAGGTACATTCCCTGTTCTTTATGTCCAGTTCTTAGAATTAATAAAATCTCTGTATACAATAAAATCAATAGATTATTGTCAATATTTCGCCCTCTGAATTCCATTACAAGCGCGAAATAGCCAACATTCGTACTAATAACAAATTCCAACAGAAATAGAGACATAATACCCGTATAAGACAACAAGCAAATATTAATATTTACACAATACATTTGCGTATATTTCTTAGGCGAAACCGAGTTGAATTACGCGTTTCTATTCTCGTGGCATATGAAAACAAACTGCCGATCAAAACATCGTTTTATATTAATCGGTGTTCTATAAATTTCTAATATTATGGAGTACATAACCCCTGCGGTGGTGGGCGGTAGCATACATGAATTAAAACAGATAGGTCATTCCATTTCATTACCGTTTACTCGAGCAAGTCATCGTCTGTCTCCTATCCCATGACAAATAGCGTCACCAGAACATGTTTTCCTATTCTATTATGTCCACTGTCATCTCAGTAAAGATTTTGAAGTTATATTTCTTTTGGCGCGTTAGGGAAAAATGATGAGAGTAAATTTTTTCGATGCGCGCGCACACCGTCATAAAAAACTGACACCCTGAAGTTAGCTATAGTCAACTTTTTCTATTGTTAGTGTCGTTTTGTCTACAAACGTAGAATAAGGCGAAAGATAAAATTTTTGAAAAGATTTTTTTCTTGTTACGTCAAAGAAGTATAACTTCTAACGCGTGTACATAAGTAAACACACACTTTTTTTTTATATACGTAACATTCTTTGGACAATCCACCTCTCCCTTCTGAAAACTTCATATATAATTTTCCTTCATTGTTAATACTTTTATAGTTATTCTTTGCCGGATTGGCACCCTTTTTCGTAATATTCTCACATTACATTCGACTCTAAACTGTTCAGATTCTCCGATACTTGTACTATTATTCAAACAGTATTAATTGTAAATCATAAGAGGCCGAATTAAAAAGGTCATGTCCATTCTCGATTTTATTGGAAAATTATAACTATGACATCAGTTTCTATCTCAAATCTGAAATTACTCGTATCTAAAAAGCTCATTGTAACTGAACATTGGTAATTTGCAAAGGGTTTAGGTATATGATATATTTGTTTTTTAAGGATATACAAAATTAAATCGTTTTTGTTGGTTTCTGGTCATTGATAGCTATGAACTGTTGCGGCGATTGAATATCAGTTGGGTTGTGTTTAGTTAATTCTATTGGTACAAAAAAAAATTCAACCCGATGTGATAAACGTTCAGTTGCCACAAGTGGAAATATAATTCACGACCGCATCAGTTATGTCAGCTAATATGCAGAAATGAAAACAAAAGGAACAGTTTTGTGGTTTGTTTAGATATAAAATTTGGCTCGCCTTGAATCGAATTATGGAAAACATCCAATAATATCACCTAATTCGCTCGTAATACCACGGTTCAAAATTTTCCGTCCGTTCGTTTAAAAGTTCGTATTTTGTGGTGAGAATAAGATGCAGTAGTGAACAAGCGCGTCTTTGTACTATGATCGTATACAATGTCGATGCTATTGCGTTTTCATTTAATAATACATTTACTAAAAAAAGCATCTGATATAATAATGCCTTGCTTACCTCCGGCTAATAAATTCACTATTTTATATACGCGAAGTCATTTTTATTTTAAGAAACTACTTCATTTTATATACTCCTTCATTACTTCTTATAAAATCGATAAATGATTTCTCGTTATATTTTACATGCTTTGACTATTATAACTCTAGTTTCTATTTGGTCGAACAAAATTATATAATTACGTTTGATAATATATGTGTAAAAACAGCTGTGATTATTAAGTCTTGCAAATAGAATGGTACAAACGACTCCATAGTTGCCAATACGCTACTAGAAACCGAAACTTGAAGCTGAAATATTTTTTAGAATATTGGAGTCACATTTATAATCCAGTCTGACGCTCTGAATGCACTGAGCGATAGAGTAATGGAATGCGTTTGTTTGTCTAATACTAAGCTGCGAATCATCAAAAATGGAATAACTCTCAAGAGTTGTTACATTTATTGAATATATTTTCCAGGTTAAGGATAAAAGGATTCCACGCGAAAGACGCTGGTGTTTACTCATGCAGGAATGAGGAAGATAAAAATAAGGAAATGGCTGTCATAATCAAGCCGGCTCAGGAGAAAGATAACTTGGACGGTAAGCGTTTACCAATATTACGAAATATGACTAATTTTCAAACATCTTCCACGGGTGTTTTAACATAGTGTAATTCTCATGCTCTCTATGTCTTTGAAGACAGCAAAGTTATTTTCATTTTATATTTTATTGACGTCTTTATTGACCATCCAGATGTGTAAACACAGACGGCTAAGTCCGTACCGGATTCCGGGGTTTTCTGTAACTGCAATACTGCACTCGTGAGTGGAAATATATGAATTTAAAAATAATACTCGTACTTTTCGATGAAACCGGACGCGATGCACTTAAAATTTTGATTTAAAATAACGTATATCCTGTGTGAAAGTCAAATCTGCCCATTTTGTTTTTGTTGACATCATAAATTGCTTTAATTAGTGTAGTCGGTTGTACTAAGCTTGTTTAAATGTATTGACGGGATATTTATTTAAAGTAAAGTATATTTACCAAGGATTTGTTTTTTGAATCAATTCAGTCATATAATAATACTAGCGTGATCGGCAGATGTTGTTCTGCCCTGATAATAAAAAAATCTCCACAAATTATATGCCTAAATCTTGCTCATGAATCACTTTATGATTATCGCATTTTACCGCATAAAAATCCGTTCATTAGTTTCTGAGTTTATCGCGAACAGACAGACGGACAGACGAGGCAGAGGCCTTTGTTTTATAATATGTAGGGAGTGATGTATGATCGCTCAACGGAAATTCATAATATGGTTATAAAGTAAATCAAAGCAAAATATTCACATAAACTTAAAATAACCGACCGGTTGCAATAAGCAAATTGTGAAACGGTTGGAACAGGTACAAAACATATTTACCAAAATAACCAATGTTACAGAATATCAACAAGATGTAGACGTGGAAAGGCCAATGCCAGAAATACTATCACAACACCAAGCGGCCGAGCTAGTTGAGAACAACACAATCGACGATATAAAACGATTCGCAAAGAATATGAAATTTAAAGAATACGATTCAAAGGATGAAGATCCTGATGATAAATATGAGAAGGACCATCCGAATTACGGGCACGTTGATAATACGAAAAAGAAATATCCACCAAAATTTAAGCATCCATCTAAAATGTTTCATACTGATATGAAACCAGCGGGCAGTTCTATAAGGCTGAAATGTGCAGCGGAAGGTAATGCTAATACTATAAATTTAATGATTTTTGGGATCACCTAAATCATTATTAGAGGGTCTTTTTGAGTGTATATAATACTAGCCTCTGCCCGCAACTTTGTTCGCGTGCAATAGTTACTTCGGGCTAACGAAAGCGAAAGCTCTCAAGAGGAAAAAAAAACCGATTTAGAAGTATTGTTCATTGGTGCTTTTTGCTCGCGACTTCGTTCGCTTGGAATAGTTGCCTTGGACTAACGCTTACACGCAGCGGACGCTCAGAGATGAAAAAAAAAACGATTTTGAAACATTATTCATTTATGCTCAGCTCCTATTGGTATTAGCGTGATGATATATATCCTATAGCCTTCCTAGATAAAGGAGCTATCCACTGAAATAACTTTTTAATTCGCGTCAGTGGTTCCTGAGATTGGCGCGTTCAACCAAACAAACAAACCCTCCAGCTTTATAATATTAGTACAGATTTATAAAGGTTATTTATTGGGAATAGATTTGATTTAAAAAAAAAAAGAAAGAAATACAGCGCATTTATAACTCTGATGTGGCATGGAAGTCTGTCATGTAATAGAACTTATATTTTATTAATAATCTTATGTTATTTGTCTCTGTAATCTGTGTAATATTGGAGATGTTTTATGTGATATAGTTCTTTTATTGTGCACACGTGAAGTGGATGGTAAATAATACCGCAATGCGTGAATTCTGAGATGCTCACAAAAACTCCATGCAAAGTTCCAACAAGGGAGCCGTCATCTTTAGAATATTGGAATTAGCACAAGACAGTTGCAATATTATACCTATTCGATAATGACGATAACGATTCGATAACGATAAAACCATCATTTTCATTTGACAAGTTTCCGGATTGAGTATTTGTTGACAATAGAAATAATGTATGTTATAATGACATTTGAAATTGACGTCTGCTTTATTTTGTTTCAGATGACACCAAATCAGTAATCGAGGCGTCTGTAAACGAGAGGCTACGACTGGTGTGCGGTCTAAAACCAAGGAGTCAGGCGCAGCTTGTGGAGTGGTACAAAGACGGGCAGCCCCTGGACGGCTTCTCGAAGAGAGTGTCGCAGCAGAAGCAATGGTGAGATAATTTGGAATTACAGCTGATAATCTGAGTAATTATGGTATAGCGTTGAATCTCTTATTAGCGCATTATCAGCTCTGTCTTTTTTACATAGACGAGAATTAAAAAAGTATTATCAACTTAAATTTAAGAATTTTCTTCATTGAAATTATTAACATTATTGTAATTTTCATACTAGTATACTGTTACTGTACTGTACTGTTGGCACTCGGAGCAATGGTTATATACATTTTTATAAAGTCTATTAATCGATGTATGAGCTTCAAAATATCAATGCAAAATATTATAATACATGTACATAGGCCCTTATACTACACATCGCTAGTTTGACGCAAACCGTGCAAGCGCAATATGGCCGGTCATGCTTACGTACCATGTCATGACGCGATATTATAAATTTATCGCCTGTCAAAAATACCGTTCAACGCGCTTAAAGGAGTTTACATTTCAAAAATAACGATATTGTGATCTATTGGGAAACATTGAGTCAGCGATTTTGAAATCTATTCAACAAAAACACTTGGATGTATTAAAGTAATTTAATCTATTAGCGGTACTTCAAATATGTATTTTGGATAATCACCTAAAAATCCAATCATAACCTAAACAGAGCAAAAACACCATTGACTGCTGTCTCAAAATATCCCCACAAATAAATCTAGACAAAAATATATTATGACAGGTACATTCCCTGTTCTTTATGTCCAGTTCTTAGAATTAATAAAATCTCTGTATACAATAAAATCAATAGATTATTGTCAATATTTCGCCCTCTGAATTCCATTACAAGCGCGAAATAGCCAACATTCGTACTAATAACAAATTCCAACAGAAATAGAGACATAATACCCGTATAAGACAACAAGCAAATATTAATATTTACACAATACATTTGCGTATATTTCTTAGGCGAAACCGAGTTGAATTACGCGTTTCTATTCTCGTGGCATATGAAAACAAACTGCCGATCAAAACATCGTTTTATATTAATCGGTGTTCTATAAATTTCTAATATTATGGAGTACATAACCCCTGCGGTGGTGGGCGGTAGCATACATGAATTAAAACAGATAGGTCATTCCATTTCATTACCGTTTACTCGAGCAAGTCATCGTCTGTCTCCTATCCCATGACAAATAGCGTCACCAGAACATGTTTTCCTATTCTATTATGTCCACTGTCATCTCAGTAAAGATTTTGAAGTTATATTTCTTTTGGCGCGTTAGGGAAAAATGATGAGAGTAAATTTTTTCGATGCGCGCGCACACCGTCATAAAAAACTGACACCCTGAAGTTAGCTATAGTCAACTTTTTCTATTGTTAGTGTCGTTTTGTCTACAAACGTAGAATAAGGCGAAAGATAAAATTTTTGAAAAGATTTTTTTCTTGTTACGTCAAAGAAGTATAACTTCTAACGCGTGTACATAAGTAAACACACACTTTTTTTTTATATACGTAACATTCTTTGGACAATCCACCTCTCCCTTCTGAAAACTTCATATATAATTTTCCTTCATTGTTAATACTTTTATAGTTATTCTTTGCCGGATTGGCACCCTTTTTCGTAATATTCTCACATTACATTCGACTCTAAACTGTTCAGATTCTCCGATACTTGTACTATTATTCAAACAGTATTAATTGTAAATCATAAGAGGCCGAATTAAAAAGGTCATGTCCATTCTCGATTTTATTGGAAAATTATAACTATGACATCAGTTTCTATCTCAAATCTGAAATTACTCGTATCTAAAAAGCTCATTGTAACTGAACATTGGTAATTTGCAAAGGGTTTAGGTATATGATATATTTGTTTTTTAAGGATATACAAAATTAAATCGTTTTTGTTGGTTTCTGGTCATTGATAGCTATGAACTGTTGCGGCGATTGAATATCAGTTGGGTTGTGTTTAGTTAATTCTATTGGTACAAAAAAAAATTCAACCCGATGTGATAAACGTTCAGTTGCCACAAGTGGAAATATAATTCACGACCGCATCAGTTATGTCAGCTAATATGCAGAAATGAAAACAAAAGGAACAGTTTTGTGGTTTGTTTAGATATAAAATTTGGCTCGCCTTGAATCGAATTATGGAAAACATCCAATAATATCACCTAATTCGCTCGTAATACCACGGTTCAAAATTTTCCGTCCGTTCGTTTAAAAGTTCGTATTTTGTGGTGAGAATAAGATGCAGTAGTGAACAAGCGCGTCTTTGTACTATGATCGTATACAATGTCGATGCTATTGCGTTTTCATTTAATAATACATTTACTAAAAAAAGCATCTGATATAATAATGCCTTGCTTACCTCCGGCTAATAAATTCACTATTTTATATACGCGAAGTCATTTTTATTTTAAGAAACTACTTCATTTTATATACTCCTTCATTACTTCTTATAAAATCGATAAATGATTTCTCGTTATATTTTACATGCTTTGACTATTATAACTCTAGTTTCTATTTGGTCGAACAAAATTATATAATTACGTTTGATAATATATGTGTAAAAACAGCTGTGATTATTAAGTCTTGCAAATAGAATGGTACAAACGACTCCATAGTTGCCAATACGCTACTAGAAACCGAAACTTGAAGCTGAAATATTTTTTAGAATATTGGAGTCACATTTATAATCCAGTCTGACGCTCTGAATGCACTGAGCGATAGAGTAATGGAATGCGTTTGTTTGTCTAATACTAAGCTGCGAATCATCAAAAATGGAATAACTCTCAAGAGTTGTTACATTTATTGAATATATTTTCCAGGTTAAGGATAAAAGGATTCCACGCGAAAGACGCTGGTGTTTACTCATGCAGGAATGAGGAAGATAAAAATAAGGAAATGGCTGTCATAATCAAGCCGGCTCAGGAGAAAGATAACTTGGACGGTAAGCGTTTACCAATATTACGAAATATGACTAATTTTCAAACATCTTCCACGGGTGTTTTAACATAGTGTAATTCTCATGCTCTCTATGTCTTTGAAGACAGCAAAGTTATTTTCATTTTATATTTTATTGACGTCTTTATTGACCATCCAGATGTGTCAACACAGACGGCTAAGTCCGTACCGGATTCCGGGGTTTTCTGTAACTGCAATACTGCACTCGTGAGTGGAAATATATGAATTTAAAAATAATACTCGTACTTTTCGATGAAACCGGACGCGATGCACTTAAAATTTTGATTTAAAATAACGTATATCCTGTGTGAAAGTCAAATCTGCCCATTTTGTTTTTGTTGACATCATAAATTGCTTTAATTAGTGTAGTCGGTTGTACTAAGCTTGTTTAAATGTATTGACGGGATATTTATTTAAAGTAAAGTATATTTACCAAGGATTTGTTTTTTGAATCAATTCAGTCATATAATAATACTAGCGTGATCGGCAGATGTTGTTCTGCCCTGATAATAAAAAAATCTCCACAAATTATATGCCTAAATCTTGCTCATGAATCACTTTATGATTATCGCATTTTACCGCATAAAAATCCGTTCATTAGTTTCTGAGTTTATCGCGAACAGACAGACGGACAGACGAGGCAGAGGCCTTTGTTTTATAATATGTAGGGAGTGATGTATGATCGCTCAACGGAAATTCATAATATGGTTATAAAGTAAATCAAAGCAAAATATTCACATAAACTTAAAATAACCGACCGGTCGCAATAAGCAAATTGTGAAACGGTTGGAATAGGTACAAAACATATTTACCAAAATAACCAATGTTACAGAATATCAACAAGATGTAGACGTGGAAAGGCCAATGCCAGAAATACTATCACAACACCAAGCGGCCGAGCTAGTTGAGAACAACACAATCGACGATATAAAACGATTCGCAAAGAATATGAAATTTAAAGAATACGATTCAAAGGATGAAGATCCTGATGATAAATATGAGAAGGACCATCCGAATTACGGGCACGTTGATAATACGAAAAAGAAATATCCACCAAAATTTAAGCATCCATCTAAAATGTTTCATACTGATATGAAACCAGCGGGCAGTTCTATAAGGCTGAAATGTGCAGCGGAAGGTAATGCTAATACTATAAATTTAATGATTTTTGGGATCACCTAAATCATTATTAGAGGGTCTTTTTGAGTGTATATAATACTAGCCTCTGCCCGCAACTTTGTTCGCGTGCAATAGTTACTTCGGGCTAACGAAAGCGAAAGCTCTCAAGAGGAAAAAAAAACCGATTTAGAAGTATTGTTCATTGGTGCTCCGTTCGTATTGGTCTTAGAGTGATGAAAGCTCTCAAGAGGAAAAAAACCCCGATTTAGAAATATTGTTCATTGGTGCTCCATTCGTATTGGTCTTAGCGTGATGATACATGACCTCGATAAATGAGCTATATAACATTGAAAGAATTTTTCAAATCGTTTCCGGAAGTTCCTGAGATTACCCCCTACAACGTCAAAAACTCACAAACTTTACCTCTTTATAATATTAGTATAAATTGATAATGGAAAAGCGAGTAATTAATTAGGTAATTAAGGAGTGATTAATAATTTGTGACTTGGTCATTTTACTTTTCCAAGATAAATTTTAGTAAATATTTTCCTCGGTATCTTGAATTCATCTTAATATACTTAATATTATAAAGCTGTTTGGTTGAACGTGCTAATGTAAGGAACTACTACTTCGATTTAAAATAAATCTTTTAGTGTTAGATAGCTGATTTATCGAGGGAGACTATAGGATATATAGCATCACGCTAAGATCAATAGGAGCGGAGTACCGATGAAGAGTGTTTCAAAATCGGGGTTTTTTTTTCGTTTGAAAGCTAGCCCAAATAATCCACGCGGACGAAGTCGCGGGCAGAAGCTAGTTTACTTATAAATGATGTTCTAAATTCAAAATTTTATTTATAAGAGTTTATTAAATTAACGCTTAATAATCGTGTATAATTTTAGGTAATCCAACCCCGAACATTACGTGGTACAAAAACAGAAGCACGCCTATACAAAGAACATATTTCCAACCTGGTTATGGAAAATGGTCCATGACTCTCGACGAACTGACTATAGCTGATAATGGAAATTACACTTGTGTCGTGTGCAATGAGTTAGGTTGCATCGAACACAATGTTGCACTTATTATACACGGTCGGTATTCTAAACAAGTTTATTTTTAGGATGTAAGAATTATTTCAATACTGCAAAGTAATAACATTTCAAATAATGAATTTAACGGTACTAGATTAGGTATTAGTAATTAATTTTGATAAACGAAAACCAGAACCAAATAACTATTACTCTAGCAAAAGCAGCCTTAAGGAATGCCAACATAAGTGAAAACTCAAAACGATAGGGAAAACTGTTCTCTTTTGAAATTTTAAATTAAGTATAGTGTGAATTATTGAAATTTAATAATTTGTTTATTGAAATTATTAACATTAGTCTGATTTTCACATATTGGCAAACGCAGCAATAATTATATACATTCTTATTAAGATTATTAATCAATCAAATCTATGATGAGCTGCAAAGTATGAATATTACATCGCTATACTGTGTGTCGCTAGTATGACGCAAGCCGCGCAAGTGCAAGGCAAACGGAGCAATAATTATATACATTCTTATTAAGTTTATTAATCAATCAAATCTATGATGAGCTGCAAAGTATGAATATTACATCGCTATACTGTGTGTCGCTAGTATGACGAAAGCCGCGCAAGTGCAATACGGCCGGTTACGCTTGCGAGCATATCATCTCGCTACATTATAAGTTTATCCCCTCCTAAAAAATACCCTTCAATACGCCCAAAATTGTTTATAATTAATATTATTATTTTTCGGACTATACAGTAAAATTGTGATAGTTATCAGTACTAAATACTTAAACAGAATAGTATTGTAATGAAAATACTCTCTGTTAATAGTAATATTGCTTTTCATGCCATAACTATACAAGCGATCATTATTAAATTTTGCGTACATCTTGTCAGAGGTACAAGAATAGAAAATGTATTCCTCCCCAGGGGTTAACAAATAAATCCATGTTAAAGTGAGAGAAGCCTTGCTAAAGGCAAGTTTAAAAATAAATGAATTGATTAAAATTAGATAAGAGTTTATGGAAATCATGGACATCAAAATGAATAATAAAATTTCATAGAACGTTATCCATCGAAGCCGTACATAAAGGAAGGATATCCCGGTAACGTGACGGTAATTGTAAACGAGACAGCGAAGCTATCGTGTCCGCCAGTCTCTGACCTTGAGCCTTTCTTGTACTGGGTCAGACCATCGAATTTCTCGTTAAAAGACGCCGAAGTCGGACCGAGCGATATGCCCATACCGTCTGGATATACAATCGAGGTGTTTTATTATTTAAATCCGGTGGTGGCGATCGTATCACTTAAATAGTTTATTAAACTGCTATAAAATAGTCATTCGTGTATAAACAATTGCATTCTATAATCCTGTCTTATTGTTTCAATATGATCATAAACATATTGGGTATTTTCTAAAATGGGTACGATATGTATGGAAGTTTACAAATATCTGGTGACGGTTTTGGTGGTGGTAAATTTAAAAACGGGAGAACTACATGTATGCTTTCTTCATTGCATATTTCCTTTAACGGAAGAATAAACTGCGTATTATATAAAGATGTTAGTCTGTATGTAAAAATAGTTGTTCTGCTGTTAATTAAACTTAATAGACAGTCCGCGCCAAACTTTTTGACCGCCCTGAATATAGCTGCGCAGAATACATCGTTAGTGTAAATACGTATTATGTTATATGTATAACATTGAGGCAACTTAAGGCGTATCCTTTTTGGTGAATCTGTCATGTAGTGGATTTAATATTTTATTTCGAATATTGACTTATTTGACTATTGTAATATTGGAAGAATTTTACGTTATATAGTTCAGTTATTGTGCACAATTGAAGTGCATGGCAAATAATACCACGGAGCATGTATGGTGTGAGATGCCACGGAAACTTCATGGAAACTCTAACGAGAGAGCCTATAGTAGATTTTGTGACAGTGTGGATGAAACTCCCAAACACCTCTTGTGTGAATGTGATCCACTGAAGCTCACACGAAACCGGATTCTGGGAAAGCACGTATTGCTCCTGGATGAGGTACAGGTTTTTTCAACAAAAAAAACCTGCAATCCTTAAATACTATAGGTCTAGGCTTTAGTAATATGGGGCGATCACAATAGACCGGTACTGGTCGCAGTGATACAGTACTAAGGACTGCATAGCCCCGTTATTAGAATAATAACAAGAACATTAAAATATCACAAGAAACTTATAATATTAATACCTAACCGACGATGGTAGCAATAATCTAAAAGATTAATTGCTAAAAATAAAACTAAGAATATTTTTTTAAGGATAAATAAATGCCAATTTATGATTCCTATAATGATATTTAATTTTGCATTAAACTCTTGACAAACCGAACTGGCAGTTGTATTCAGAGCGGTCAAAATGATTGACGATGTCTATACTTATCTAAATTAGCAGTAACTAGGTAATTAAGAATCAAATTTGATTTTTATAGAGCGTTTGTACGCGAAGCCGGTCCTAACTCAAGGTGCGGTAAATATTACAAAAGTTATCGGTGAGACAGCAAGATTCTCCTGTAAATTCCTCACTGATTTGCACCCTTACATCTTTTGGCTGTATTATACAAAAGACGAATACATATTCAACGAGACCGTTGATCCTATTGACGCCTCTATACAGGAGACTGTTTACTTGGATATGAACAAAATTGTATCGGTGAGGGTCAAGTGACTAACGCATGTGTGTGGGTTACTGTTGTAAATTGCATGTACAATGCTGAAATATTTTATCCTTTTATAGACAAGAGTGCTTTTATCTTATCACTTGCATGTCGTCCTTTATTGTAAAATATAGACGTTCTTTTAGAATCTTCCTCGCCTCTCTCTATGCTTCCGCCAAAAATGAGTGTAACTGTATATGTTTATAAAAATATCTTGTGCTATGTTATGTATAATGAAAAGATAAACCAGATCGAGTTCGCCGGTTCTTCTCGATGACTGGGTTGGCATTTATCGTATTTAAGTCTGTTGGACAGGTGAAAACATCATTAGGTTAATATTCTGTAGGGCTTCTTACATCAAGCATTATCAACATAGTTAATCAAAAAAATATAGTTTAGTTCAACTATATATTTTAATGATTATTAAGCTTTACAATTAAATGCCTTAGTATCTAATGAATGCAAAGTTAGTAATATAATATCTTCTTAAATTTTTTTTCTCGAACTGACTACGCTATTGATTTAGCAAGGTCTTAACAGCTTCACCGGACTACAGTTTTCTTCATTTTAATTTATCCTATGTTCTTATAACCTGAAATGCGCTTGATTAGCCATATATGATTATGTTCTATTTTTTTATTTTTAAGTGCCTTTTGATTCTTGATTCCAAGAATGTACGAAACGCACGTGGATATGTGCATGTGTTTGAGTGAAAATTTAGTTTAAAATTCTAATTATTTCAAGCAAGCCAATTTCCAAATTATTAATAAAATATTTACACAGTCATACAATAAATTTGTAAAAGTATTTATGTAGAACATACTTTGTTCTCGATTACAATTGTAATTTAAAAGAAAATATAGCATACATTAATGACGTAATAAAGTTAAAGAGATAGAAAATTGTAATTGATAATACTACCCTCCAAAGAAAAGGTACATTTTTTTTATTATTGTTTTTTAATGTACTATTTTGTCTTTTAGACGGAAGATCCAAATGATAAAGCAGAACAACTGACTATATTTAACGTTACAAAGGAAGACGAAGGTTGGTACGTCTGTGTGGCTCTAAATTCACTGGGAAATACTACAGCGAAGGGATATCTGACCGTATTGGAATGTAAGTATTAAAAAATATATAATATACTAGTTGATAATCGTGACTTCGTTCGCGTCGTTTGTTGTCTATACAATATATTTTATGTACAGAAGACAAAACATAAGAATCATACCCACTTACTCCACTCATCGCTGAATACGTAGTAGACACTTATAATAATCATAACCTCTTCAAACTTTGATTACTTTATATAAATTAAGTACTTATCGTGAATTTTTTTAGGTAATAAGAAAGTGTCAAAGAAGCAAAATAAAAATAAGATATTCAAATTTATCGTGTAATAATTTAGTGGTACGCGCAGAACAGCAAACCTCTTCTATTTTATTTGTGTACATTGATAAAGTACCGACACCTGTCAGCTGATACAAATTAAAACGAGAACATGACCCAGTGAACGACGTGTGCCACATGGCTAACAAGCACGCGTTTCAACAACAAAAAAGAGAAAATCTTATTAAAACATGCACGAGTACAATATGTCGTAACTTATACGACAGACTCTGAAATATTAAATATGCTACCGTCAAAATGCAGAAAACAGTTATTCTGCCAATTATCTAAGTAATGTGCAGATTAATAGAGATATAGTGGTATTATACACAAAAGTTGGCGCTGGAATTACTAATGTGATCATATGAAATTAATACTTTTAATAGGTACTACATTTTTTCTGGTAGCCCGGTGAAGCTGTTAAGACCTTGCTGGGTCAATAGCGTAGTCAGTTCGAAAAAAAAAATCATTTTTCTAGATTATTAAGGTTTGATTACGTTTTATAGATATGTTGCCAGCATAAAATGTTTTAATTACCTAGGTATTGGAGGCGTTAAAAAGCAGGTATCGCATTCACCTAATGCGCTGTAAATTGTATAGCTCCTAATGTCGCGACGACTATATATTTAGATATTTACACTGAACGCGTATACCATCACTACGATTAGTACAATACTGTTAAATTGAATAGCGTCAGACTTCGTACTCGTACAGTCATATTTACACATAGCATATAAGGAATGTTATTACTCAAGTTTATTCGCCACAATTTCTTCTAGTTCAGTCTAATTGAGCTTTTAATAAAATTTACGATTATAATGACAATAAATTCGGATTAAGTACGCAATTAAATATTTTGAGGCCTTATAACATCATTAGTGAAAAAGTTTAAAAAACTAATACATTTCGAAATGATATCACTGTAATTGGAATTGTGTATGTAATATGGTGTACAAGACAGAAAGTTCAAATATCTAACTCCCTTTATATGAGGTAGTTTGTAAATGAAGATAACATCATCACAGCATGTTCAACACTATTACAAACAAATCTCTTAGAAATAATCGAGGCTCATATAAAGGCGTATTGCCAGACTATTGTGCGTTAACCAATAGATAACAGGCCCTGTGAATACATTGTACTGAATCAATGGGACGGCGCCGCGTGACCTAACGCCAAAAGGCAAATTGCTATTGTTCATAAACAAGTCGCGAATACATTTTACAAAACAATACACTAGGAAGTTACAATGTGTCTGTACAAACACATGTTCGCAATATTTAATAGCATTTATTAATATATAAAAGCTCTAATAAATACGACAGCTAAATTTTGATTGAAATAAATTATAATATGTATTTTACTTCGATAAAGAACCTGAATTATAGAAGGCATGTTAATTTATGAGACAAATATAGATAAAAGAAATAGTTGAGGCAGTAATAAGAACTGCCGTCAGAAGTGAACACTCAAAACAATGGAATAACTATGTTCTCTTTTGGTTTTATCAATTAATGATTTAAATTTCATATTTAATTCGAATATTGTAGTTATTAACATTCGTCTGGTTTTCACAACTATCGGCAAACGGAGCAATAATTATATACATTCTTATTAAGTTTATTAATCAATCAAATCTATGATGAGCTGCAAAGTATGAATATTACATCGCTATACTGTGTGTCGCTAGTATGACGCAAGCCGCGCAAGTGCAAGGCAAACGGAGCAATAATTATATACATTCTTATTAAGTTTATTAATCAATCAAATCTATGATGAGCTGCAAAGTCTGAATATTACATCGCTATACTGTGTGTCGCTAGTATGACGCAAGCCGCGCAAGTGCAATACGGCCGGTTACGCTTGCGAGCATATCATCTCGCTACATTATAAGTTTATCCCCTCCTAAAAAATACCCTTCAATACGCCCAAAATTGTTTATAATTAATATTATTATTTTTCGGACTATACAGTAAAATTGTGATAGTTATCAGTACTAAATACTTAAACAGAATAGTATTGTAATGAAAATACTCTCTGTTAATAGTAATATTGCTTTTCATGCCATAACTATACAAGCGATCATTATTAAATTTTGCGTACATCTTGTCAGAGGTACAAGAATAGAAAATGTATTCCTCCCCAGGGGTTAACAAATAAATCCATGTTAAAGTGAGAGAAGCCTTGCTAAAGGCAAGTTTAAAAATAAATTAATTGATTAAAATTAGATAAGAGTTTATGGAAATCATGGACATCAAAATGAATAATAAAATTTCATAGAACGTTATCCATCGAAGCCGTACATAAAGGAAGGATATCCCGGTAACGTGACGGTAATTGTAAACGAGACAGCGAAGCTATCGTGTCCGCCAGTCTCTGACCTTGAGCCTTTCTTGTACTGGGTCAGACCATCGAATTTCTCGTTAAAAGACGCCGAAGTCGGACCGAGCGATATGCCCATACCGTCTGGATATACAATCGAGGTGTTTTATTATTTAAATCCGGTGGTGGCGATCGTATTACTTAAATAGTTTATTAAACTGCTATAAAATAGTCATTCGTGTATAAACAATTGCATTCTATAATCCTGTCTTATTGTTTCAATATGATCATAAACATATTGGGTATTTTCTAAAATGGGTACGATATGTATGGAAGTTTACAAATATCTGGTGACGGTTTTGGTGGTGGTAAATTTAAAAACGGGAGAACTACATGTATGCTTTCTTCATTGCATATTTCCTTTAACGGAAGAATAAACTGCGTATTATATAAAGATGTTAGTCTGTATGTAAAAATAGTTGTTCTGCTGTTAATTAAACTTAATAGACAGTCCGCGCCAAACTTTTTGACCGCCCTGAATATAGCTGCGCAGAATACATCGTTAGTGTAAATACGTATTATGTTATATGTATAACATTGAGGCAACTTAAGGCGTATCCTTTTTGGTGAATCTGTCATGTAGTGGATTTAATATTTTATTTCGAATATTGACTTATTTGACTATTGTAATATTGGAAGAATTTTACGTTATATAGTTCAGTTATTGTGCACAATTGAAGTGCATGGCAAATAATACCACGGAGCATGTATGGTGTGAGATGCCACGGAAACTTCATGGAAACTCTAACGAGAGAGCCTATAGTAGATTTTGTGACAGTGTGGATGAAACTCCCAAACACCTCTTGTGTGAATGTGATCCACTGAAGCTCACACGAAACCGGATTCTGGGAAAGCACGTATTGCTCCTGGATGAGGTACAGGTTTTTTCAACAAAAAAAACCTGCAATCCTTAAATACTATAGGTCTAGGCTTTAGTAATATGGGGCGATCACAATAGACCGGTACTGGTCGCAGTGATACAGTACTAAGGACTGCATAGCCCCGTTATTAGAATAATAACAAGAACATTAAAATATCACAAGAAACTTATAATATTAATACCTAACCGACGATGGTAGCAATAATCTAAAAGATTAATTGCTAAAAATAAAACTAAGAATATTTTTAAATACGTATTATGTTATATGTATAACATTGAGGCAACTTAAGGCGTATCCTTTTTGGTGAATCTGTCATGTAGTGGATTTAATATTTTATTTCGAATATTGACTTATTTAACTCTTTATTGTAATATTGGTAGCATTTTACGTTATACAGTTCAGTTATTATGCACAAGCACGGGAAATAATACCAAGGAGCATGAATGGTGTGAGATGCCACGGAGTTCCGATCGGGCCGTCAATGGGAATGGTTGTCCGCTTTGCTGCGCGATACTCGTGATTTAGTGACGTCAGTTATTACTTCGTGAGCGTTCGTTTTCATTGTTCCGATCCGACACACCTGCGTTCTGATGGTGTGAGATGCCACGGAAACTTCATGGAAACTCTAACGAGAGAGCCTATAGTAGATTTTGTGACAGTGTGGATGAAACTCCCAAACACCTCTTGTGTGAATGTGATCCACTGAAGCTCACACGAAACCGGATTCTGGGAAAGCACGTATTGCTCCTGGATGAGGTACAGGTTTTTTCAACAAAAAAAACCTGCAATCCTTAAATACTATAGGTCTAGGCTTTACTAATATGGGGCGATCACAATAGACCGGTACTGGTCGCAGTGATACAGGACTAAGGACTGCATAGCCCCGTTATTAGAATAATAACAAGAACATTAAAATATCACAAGAAACTTATAATATTAATACCTAACCGACGATGGTAGCAATAATCTAAAAGATTAATTGCTAAAAATAAAACTAAGAATATTTTTTTAAGGATAAATAAATGCCAATTTATGATTCCTATAATGATATTTAATTTTGCATTAAACTCTTGACAAACCGAACTGGCAGTTGTATTCAGAGCGGTCAAAATGATTGACGATGTCTATACTTATCTAAATTAGCAGTAACTAGGTAATTAAGAATCAAATTTGATTTTTATAGAGCGTTTGTACGCGAAGCCGGTCCTAACTCAAGGTGCGGTAAATATTACAAAAGTTATCGGTGAGACAGCAAGATTCTCCTGTAAATTCCTCACTGATTTGCACCCTTACATCTTTTGGCTGTATTATACAAAAGACGAATACATATTCAACGAGACCGTTGATCCTATTGACGCCTCTATACAGGAGACTGTTTACTTGGATATGAACAAAATTGTATCGGTGAGGGTCAAGTGACTAACGCATGTGTGTGGGTTACTGTTGTAAATTGCATGTACAATGCTGAAATATTTTATCCTTTTATAGACAAGAGTGCTTTTATCTTATCACTTGCATGTCGTCCTTTATTGTAAAATATAGACGTTCTTTTAGAATCTTCCTCGCCTCTCTCTATGCTTCCGCCAAAAATGAGTGTAACTGTATATGTTTATAAAAATATCTTGTGCTATGTTATGTATAATGAAAAGATAAACCAGATCGAGTTCGCCGGTTCTTCTCGATGACTGGGTTGGCATTTATCGTATTTAAGTCTGTTGGACAGGTGAAAACATCATTAGGTTAATATTCTGTAGGGCTTCTTACATCAAGCATTATCAACATAGTTAATCAAAAAAATATAGTTTAGTTCAACTATATATTTTAATGATTATTAAGCTTTACAATTAAATGCCTTAGTATCTAATGAATGCAAAGTTAGTAATATAATATCTTCTTAATTCTTTTTTCTCGAACTGACTACGCTATTGATTTAGCAAGGTCTTAACAGCTTCACCGGACTACAGTTTTCTTCATTTTCATTTATCCTATGTTCTTATAACCTGAAATGCGCTTGATTAGCCATATATGATTATGTTCTATTTTTTTTATTTTTAAGTGCCTTTTGATTCTTGATTCCAATAATGTACGAAACGCACGTGGATATGTGCATGTGTTTGAGTGAAAATTTAGTTTAATATTTTAATTATTTCAAGCAAGCCAATTTCCAAATTGTTATTAATAAAATATTTACACAGTCAAATAATAAATTTGTAAAAGTATTTATGTAGAACATACTTTGTTCTCGATTACAATTGTAATTTAAAAGAAAATATAGCATACATTAATGACGTAATAAAGTTTGATAATTGTAATTGATAATACTATCCTCCAAAGAAAAGGTACATTTTTTTTATTATTGTTTTTTAATGTACTATTTTGTCTTTTAGACGGAAGATCCAAATGATAAAGCAGAACAACTGACTATATTTAACGTTACAAAGGAAGACGAAGGTTGGTACGTCTGTGTGGCTCTAAATTCACTGGGAAATACTACAGCGAAGGGATATCTGACCGTATTGGAATGTAAGTATCTTATAATGCTATATCATAATCACATTTGAGTTAAATATATAAAACTAGAATAAAAATGCTTTCCGTATTCCTTCACACCTACTCACTGATCTACCGAGGCTTAATTAAATTGAAAATAAAAACAGTGCGTGTCTCAGTATGTACATGTAGAAGAAGTGAAACTTCTTTGGCTTATATGTATTAAATTATATTTATATATATACGAGAATGCTTATAAACTATACGAAGTCCCATAGTATAAATTCTTAAGTATACATTTACTCATTTTGATATACTACTAGACCCAGGCAGAAACTTACATATACTGACTTACACATAAATATATATCTACGACACGTTAACGCGTAACTAAAATGTTCCCTACCGCGCCACAAGAAGTTTAAAACAAACTGTGTTTTAAGTTTCTTAAGAACGATCATTTAACTTCACTTAAGGAAATATTTCATGTTGTTATAGCATTCAGTAATTTGACGTCCCTATTTTCTTTATCTGATTACATAATATTAATATAGTTTGAAAGTATTATAAGGTGGATCACTAAGGGCTTATTTTCAACCTAGATACAAAAAAACATTATTCATAATCGTATATATCATACATCGTATAGGGACATCCCAATAAGCTGGAAATGTCCATTATGTTGCAGTAAACAACCATACCGTATCAAAGACTGTGACAACTCAACTAGAAGTAATAAATAACAAGAATATTACTCGTGACCGAAAACAAATGAATACGAGCAAAATTCAAGAACAGATCCGAGGTTTAACTCAAAAAGCTATGCCAAAGAAAACAAACGTTCCATTCATTGAATTAAATCACACTAAATCGGAATTCGTTAATAGGGAAATTGAGTCTTTGAAATCCGAAATAGATACTATGAAAAACTCACTTCATTTTATTACTGTTCAGTGCGAGACTTATTTTAAAACTGTGATGGAAATGCAGAAACAGGTAGAACAGATCAAAGACGAGAATGCTAATATGAAACATCTGTTAATGCAAGCAGCAATCCGAATTAGTCAACTTGAACAATATGTGGTATCAAATAACTTGGAAATAAAGTATGTTTCTGGGGCACGAAATCTACTAGACACAGATAGTCACCTTGGAGGAGTGCATAAAAATAATATTAAAGAGAAAAATCTTTTAAATTACACGTATATTACTAAAGTAAACAATAACACATCAATGCCACAGTCGACTAGATTTCAGTTTAATTTGCCATCTAATCTTAATAAGTCCAACCCTAGTAACTTACGAATGAGACATAAAAAATCTCGAAATTTCATCACTGATAACAAATAACAGCACATCACTGTCAGATATAAAACCAAATGATGTAACGAAGAATCAGTATGTTATTATTAAGGATTTGTCAATGTTACGTTATATAATTCAAGTATATAGTTTATTTGGTCAACTTACATTTAATATAGAATTCCTAAAAATTTGAGAATGTTTTATGTATTTTCTTATTTGGATGACCGTATAACAAAAGCAATATACATGAGAAACTCTAATAATTTAATTTAGGAGGCAAAATATTACGCATTCTTAAATGTGAAGCTTAATATTTTGATAAGCATTTTAATCTTATACTTTAACTTGATTTCTTCTGGATATAATTATAAGGACATCAAAAGTAATATTATAGCAATGATTGCTCAGAACTTGTTTCTAAATTATGTCAAAAACTTATTACAATTACATTCGCATTTATAACATTATTTAACATAACAGATTTGTCTAAAAGCGTGGTTGATTGCTTTGCGTTTCAAGGTCTAATTCGGGGTTGAAGTATTATTTGAAATGGAAATTGTACATGTGCAAATTGTAAAATATGAGATTTTATGCTGCAAAATTTAATCTCATAATAATAGCATTCTGAAACATAATACTATTCTCCTATGAAAAATGTTTTATCGCATTTTCGTAGTAAATAAACTTTATTAATATATTTTATAGTATCGATGCAGTTGTTGGTGGACCTCAATAAATAAATGTCATTAATATTTAGCTGAAATACGTTGCACTAAATTAAATTAACGAGCAAGCTGGCGCTATCTCTTAATTGGACAATAGTCTCCTACAAACCTTGTTAACATAAAACAGTGCTTCCTATCTTGGTATTAATACTAGAAATTATCGTTATCTATTCATGAATTCCTTGGGGACTTCAGACAGATTTATAGGTACAATTAGCAAGCACATGGATAGAGAAATGCGCTGGCTTGTTCAATATGTACGTCAGATAAGAACACTGTGACAGTCGACAGTTAATTTCTTGTTGTTTAATAAAATCAAATAATAGATATAGAATCATATAAGGAATTATATGTACATTTTTAACCAGTTTCAAAAAGGAGGTTTAATTCTGTTGTATTCCTTTTAAATGGATGTTACCAAAGAGTTTTGTTATATATGAACCGTTATAAGTAAATCCTTTTTTGTTGTAAAGAGGGTTCCATTTTAATTTGACAAGCATTAGACCTTATATTCTGAAGATACAACAAAGAAGCCCATGAAATCGAATAGGGAATGTTTATGGCAATCTAAGACTAGGTAGATACTCGACTATGATCATAGATGTTATGGTACATTTTTGGAGTTTTTTTTATCGGTTTTATTTTCTTTTTTTAATTTTACTTAATCTAAAAATCGTGGTGGCCGAGCGGTTTTACGCGTGGAATATCAATCCGATATCTGCAGGTTCGAACCCCGGCATGTACCAACGAATATTTCGGAGTTCGCGTACGTTTACTAATTTAAATTTAGAACACTATCGACTGACTGTGAAGAAAAAAACCGTGAGGAAAGTGAGAAATGTTTTGTAGTACCATTGTATGTGAAAGATATATAGAACTGTGGACTTCTCCGTGTCTGAAATTGCCTCCTGGGCTAGCGTGGTGATTATGCCCATACCTTCCATAAAGAAGAGGCCTAGGGCCATGCAGAGAGCCTCTTACAGGCTGATGATGATGATGACTCAAGCCACATCGTTATACATAAGAGCTTTTATAAAAATTTCTTGTATTGACGCTATAACACAATATTGTATTATTTGTTAATGTGTCTTCAATAAATAAATAATTGATGAATTGTTTATTTTTGGTAATTTTATAAATCTAATGGGACCGAATTAAAAATCTATATAGATAGAATGGATATAGGGCATCATTCTGCTCTAAATACCGTTAGACGGAATACCAAAAAAATTGTGCATTACACAACACAACACTGTGCACACCTAAATATTTTTCATTGAGAAGATTTATATGCTATCCAATTTTCTATGTCTCATAAATAGGTGGCGTTAGGTTGTATTTACATAATATATTATAATTCAATGCGGATGAATTCGTAGAGATTGCCAACATAATATATGTATATAAGTATTGTATATTTGTCAAACCAAATGAGTACTGCAATGGTTTAAACGAAAAGGCCATAATTCCACTTTGTAATCTAGAATATTCTAAGATAATTTTCTCTTAAGCTTTGAAAGGAATGTTACCGTATTTCCTCAAAGTACATACATCCAATTGCCCTTATTTTACTTTACATTGTACTGAAACTGACCGATGACGTCATTAAAGGGAGTTTTTGGGGGGATTTTAGTCTATCATGTAGTGGATTTTGTATTTTATTCATAATCTTGTGTTACTTGACTCTATATTGTGTAAGATTGGTGATATTTTACGTAATATAGTTTGTTTATTGTGCATAAGTGAAGTGAATGGAAAATAATACCACGGAGCATGAATTCTGAGATGCCACAAAAAATCCCTAGAAAGTCGTTATAAGGGAGCCACCATTCCGTTGGAACATTAACATGGAGATTGAAATGATCGCACGGCACTAACTTGTAATAACATTAACTACTCGACAATGGCAGTAATAGTCTAAAAGATTGGTTGCCAAAAATAAAGTTAAAAAAAGAACGTCATTAAAAAAAACCTGTGCAGTCAGTAGATGTAATGTTGCACGGTGAGACATAATACTTTTTCCTTACGTGACAATTTTATAGGAAAACTCCTACCACAAGGCATATTAAAAACTCAGTTCCAAAAATTAAAACTATCTAGTCATCATATTGTACCCTTTTCTGATATCTAATTATGGCTTCTTTATTGAGTTCGTAGAAGATACATTTGTGTCACGAAATACTCGTAGTTTGCTTTTGTAATTATTAAAATGGATACTAAACACGAACTCAAATCAATTTGGGCGTTTAATTTGAGTGAGATACTAAGTTATATTGAAGACTTTTTCCTCAGCATCTGTATAATATTAGACTTGGCTTTTGGATCTTTTAGCTCGACCAACACCAGAACCAATGGACCATGGGAAGCACACATTGCTTATTAACATTCTAACAGCATTGTTAGGAGCGATGTTTTTCGTAGCAGCCATAATAGTCGTGATGATCTTCAAGAGACTGAAGCGAGAGAAGCTAAAGAAACAATTAGCGATAGAGACGGCCCGCGCTGTGATTGTAACACACTGGACGAAGAAAGTGACCGTGGAGAAACCACAGATGAACGGAACAACAGACACGGCAGGTGAAACGCTGGTAAGAGAAAATTAAGATGATTATTATCAAAAAATGCGTTTTATTATATATTCAATAACAAACACAAAAGAGCAATGTTAGCAAATTTTAGCAAAATACTTTGAAAAGGTATCAAATAAAATAAGTCTAAACAATCATAATGGCTGCCGACAGAAGTGGAAACTCAAAACAATGGAATTTGAACTGTGCTGTCTTTTGAATTTTTAAATTAATTATAGTGTGAATTATTTAAATTCCATAATTTATTATTAAAATTCTTATCATTATAGTCTCTCTTTCACATTTGTTAGCACTCTGAATAATAATTATGTTTTTTTTATATAGTTTGTTAATTGACCATACATATGAGGGGTTGCACAATCTCTATACAAAATAACAATATTTTATATGCACACAAGCTCTTATACTACGCATTGCTAGTCTGACGCAAGCTACGCAAGCGTAATACAGTCGGTCACACTTAGCATGTCATGACGCGAGATTATAAATTTATCTGCTGTCAAAAAAATTACACTCAAGAGTTTACAAAAACAAGAGAAATGGGTAATGAATAAATTGTCGGTATTTATAAAAATAATAGCAGTTTCTTACGGTAGTTGTGTTTGCACTGACGAACGACAAACAAATTCGTGCCATGCAAATTGTTGGAAATACTCGTGATCCCTTTAAAATGTTATTGTGGTTAGTAAAGATTGTTTCCGTCACGAAGTTGGATCTGTCAAACAAGATAAGCGGTGTCGTGAAATAATTATAGAAAAATGTTGCTGTTAGAGATCAGTTTGCCACAGCTGTGGTAAATTTCACAATAGCCTTCGGATAAATTAGCTTCTCGTGCATCTATAGATCAGTTGTTTTACGTTTGTCTCTCCAAATCTACACGAATATGATA
>MU160752.1:52976-65159 GCA_015888305.1 Antheraea pernyi | reverse complement strand
TAAACTTTGTATGTAGATAATATGAATTTCGGTTGGCATCGATTTGAAATATATTATTAGCGCAAATATTCATATACTTTTATTTAATTTAGTTAATCTAATAATTTATTTATTTATCGATTTTATGGGTTTTTGACATTGAAGTCGGTTTTTTTTTGTAATATTTTTCATTGGTCTTGTACCTATATGTAATTGTTCTCAGTCATTCAATGTAGATTTCCGCTGCAACCAGAGTACTCCACAGAAATTATGTGTTAACGTGATCGTCATGTTCAATAAATTGTGTTACACTTTCTATGTATATAGATAATTCACATGTTTGCCGAATATTCAGTAAGTAAATTTACAGAGCTCTGACCAAACCCGACTAACCACAGATTATATTTGTTCTGGCGAAAATCGACCTTCGTAGTTTAATTTAGTTGACTTGGGTTATAATATACATGCATTACAACTAATGCAGGTATAGCTTTTCCAACACCAGAAAATCGTTTGTGGTTGTTACACATCTCATATGCAACATATTTTGATTTATATTTATTGTGTATAGCTTCCTTAAGACTAATTCTAAGGAACGCAACATCTCTTTTTTAGCGTTTCGCTTTTTTTTTCTTTTGATACGGTGTGAATTGTATTTTATTAAATGAAAATGTGTTACAAGAAAGAGATAGCTATAAATGTATAAATGAGATAGTATATTTTAATGTAGACGAAATATACATAACGAGAGGGAGAAATAGAGATAGAAATAAAATCTATATCACAATCTTTTTAGTGGATCGTAGTGACTATAACTCACTTTTAAAAAAAATCTGTGTTGCCTATTATAGTGGCAAAGTCTCCATAGTGTATTGTTATCGTTCTTGTATAAATTAATTAGAATACTAAGTTTCAGACTTAATAATTATACAAATAAATAAGTTATGTACATATTTCATTCACATAGCTATCCCTTCGAGATTATGAAAATGGTATTCCTTCGATACCGATATTATCCTATTCAAATACTTGCAACACTCCAAGTTACTTGATCCACACGAGGATTACAACTTTATATCGGCCAATACATAACAACGGTTTGAGGTGTGGGTAGAGAAAGTTTTAGGCCAAGTATGTGAGGTGTCGCTATTTGGGTTTCATTTAGCTGAAAGTTATTGGTGTCAGAGGACTAAATTTATAATTGAAACGCTTATCAAAAATGGCCCACCTTTTGCAATGTACTTTTGTACATATAAAATGAGTTTGAAATGATTCAGAAAAAGTTTTATGCCAAGTATATGATTATAATTAATAGGGTTTCGTTTAGCAAAACGTTATTGGTCTCGGAGAACTAAATTTATAATTGAAATGCTTATTAAGGAAGACTCCCCTTCAGCACTACCACAAAACAAAATATTTAAAAATGTTGGTCATCTGAACTTATAATAATTTTTTTACATCATAGGAGGTAAATGAACAGGTGGGTCACGTGATGTTAAGTGATCACCACCGTCCATAGACACTTGGAACATCAAGGGAATCGAAAGTGCGTTTTCTGGCTGTGTTTTTGAGAGGGGAAGGGAGGTGGGCCTCAGGCGCTCTCACTGAACGAACGAAGGGTAACAATGCAAGCACTATTACTTCACGTCTGTTTCCTGTGTTTTGGGTGATACTACCGAGCCGACCCATTCATACTGAAACCAGTAATAGCTTCAACGTGGCTTTACCACCTACCGCTATTTATTATTAAGAGGCATTTTATATACACAACTAGCTTCTCCCTGCCACTTCGTCCGCAATAGTTACTTTGGGCTAACGCTAACTTTAACGCGCGACTTTGTTTAACGTAGTAGGTAAAAATATTTTTTAATAATACGTACGTCAACCCAGATTTTGAAACATTCTTCATTGGTCCTCCGCTCCTATTGTTCTTACCGTGACGATCAATGGGTTATCTAACACTGAAATAATTTTTCATATTGGACCAGTAGTTCCTGAGATTGGCACGTTTTAGCAAAATAGTATAGACTTTATTCCTACATCTATTAAACGTTCAAAAATATATTTGATATATTATTAAGTCTACCAGGGAGCTGTCATAATATTGACAAAGTTATTCTACATTTGTACAAAATTCTCGTTGAATATGTTAGGAACAAGTCGAAAGTTTTGCATGCAAATGTATATTCATAGCCTCTCTACGCAGTCCCAATATTTTCAGCGTGACCCCTCCGTGACCCCACTTGTGATATTGCATACAATAACAGTCCGCTGGCACCTCGTGACCCTCTTCCTTCATTGTAATTTTATGGGAACATCGCAGTAACATCTAAGATATCAAACCTTTGGGATCCGGATAAGAGTCTGTTGAGTTTCGGAAGTTATAATAAAATTTACTTGTTTACTCACATACAAAACAGGCATTGTTGGCTGGTTGAGTAATAATATTTTTATTGCCTTGTTCGACAGTAGAATAATATTATGTTAAGTATAATCTGTAAGGCGCAGATAAGGCCGTGTGTTGAGTATTGCTGCCACCTTTGGGACGGGTCTGCCAAATACCAGTTGGCCTGCTAGACTCCGTCGATCACAGAGCTCGAAGACTTGCCGGTAATGAATCACTGATAGCAGCCAAACTGCAAACACTTGAACATCGGCGTAGAGTCGTTTGTCTTGTGATATTTTATCAGGTAAACTTTGGGGAATATGCACAAGTTCTGCATCAACTAATTCCACTGTCTCCATTTCATCTCAAGACTACCAGACGCCGCACAGACCTCCATTAATTCGCGGTCGACATACCTTTCATCCGGACGAAGTGCTTCGCATCGTCATTTACCATGTAGTGGAATGCGCTGCAGCAGCAGTCTTCAAAAGAAGAGTGAATGAGCATTTACTGCGTGAACGAGTTACATCCTAGGCCTCGTCCTCACTTTCCGTCAGATGTGACAGTGTATTATGAGAAAAAGTACCAGTGAAATCTAAGACGGAATTTAGCTAGTGTAGTAAAGTAATTAATATCAAGAAAGCAGCAAATAGCCACGAAGTCCATTTGAAATAAATCACTGTAGATTATAATTATCTGATTTGTAAGCTAGACCTGTGTAGTATTTGTATTCGGGTAACACTGGGTTAATTGTCATTGTCACACAGGAATATAATTGAAATAAAATAAAGTAAAGTATAAGATATACTATTCTTGTGGAAAGAGTTGAGTTACCTCGTGTATCAGTCGATCTGCTAACTACACACTTAGAATCAAAACAAAATATCGCAAAAATTGTTGCTTTCTGATAGAAATACGTACGGCAATGGTACTACCGCAGCGGCACCTCGCAAAAGTTTAACAAATCTTAGAATAATCCAGTACATAGCTATCCACAATCTTAATATTGCATTGCAATGGTTTCCTTAACTAAAACACTCGGTTAACAATTGAAATCAGCAATTATTTAAGCCATAGTACCAAGCTTGACAACTATGTCATCACTGGAATAGTTTTGTTATGAATGATAGTTGGAGATTCTGTGTTGTTTGTTAGTCCAATTCTGGGAAACTTAGCTAATTGGTATCTCATTAATTTAGCCCGTTTTGTAACTGACAGTATATGGCGTTAATAATTAAAACTTTTAGATGTTAATAGAGAATATTAAATAATACAAGAAGCTATTATTAGTAGGACTTAAGACGTAAGAGAGTAAGTAAGTAAATATTTTAGATATATTAAACGCATTTGTTGTTTTAGAGTCTTGATGTATTGATATAATTATTTTATTTTATTTTAAAGTGAGTATTTATGATGTATATTATATTTTGATAATTTCTCAAATCAATTACACTAAATAATAACGATTTTAACAATGAAATATATCGTATTAACAGAAATATAAAATCATCATCTTCTTACCCTTATCCCACCTAAGTAGGGTCGGCACAACATGTTTTCCTTTTCCACGCTCGCCTATCAGATGTCATCTCAGTCAACACACCTTTTACACACATATCATTTTTCACACAATCCATCCATCCTTTTTTCGGTCTTCCTCTACTCTTATATCCATCGACCGTCATACTCAAAGCTTTTCTAGTTACATGGTCTTCATCTCTCCTCATAACATGCCCATACCATGCTAACCTATTACTCCTTAACTTATCTGTTACTGGTGCTATTTTCAAACTTCCTCTGATATATTCATTCCTAATCTTATCCATTCTAGTTACACCACACATCCACCTTAACATTCGCATCTCTGCCACATGTAGTTTTCTCCTCTCATCCGTCTCTCTCGTCGCCCAGCACTCAGATGCGTACAACATTACAACATTGACAGAAATATAAAATATTATGTTAATATATATTATAATAGAAAATAACTAGGTTCGCAAAAAGTAGATCATAATCGTAGGACCCTAAGTTATTCAACTCGATCAACCATAAAACTGATCGTATTTCTCGGCATAATAGGAATATTTTATATGTCAGTAAACGCCCGGAGAAGGCCTAGTAAAATGTACCCACGTCAGCGTCGACATAACTCTGTATATCATTTCCAATAAATACTTATATGAGATGTTTTATTTTGTGATTAGTGTTACAATTTAGAAATTACTGAATTAGTGATTGGATGTTTTGAAGAGTTTTATTTTTGTAGAAATCAAATATACAGTAAAAAAAAGATCCGTCGAGGAAAGCTTAGTATATTGCGAAATTGGTAATGGAAGACACTGAAATCAATATAATAATAATGTTAAAAGTATTTATACATATTTCAATTTAAAAAAATATATGTACTATATTTTATCACCAATTTTATACCAGCACATCCAGTTACAGTAGGTAATTGGTTTTACAACTACACCGTATGTAAAAATATGTGGCTTTCAGAATGAATATAAACAAAAAAGATCAAATAATATCAATATAGATGGCGCGAAAAACTGATTTGTTTATAAAATATCCAACATTTGATATATATAAACAAAAAAGATCAAATAATATCAATATAGATAACAGTAGAAATAACAGTGTAGTACGAAGAATGTGTGGATAGATGGCGTTAAAACAAACCTGACTGTGATGATACTTACAATAAACTGAACTCGTAACTGTGCCATTGCATTGTTAATATCAAGGAACGAACTGAATAACTTTAAGATTTTTTTATATCACTCAAATATTTTAGCAGGAAATCCATAAACAGAACAAACAGACATTTACTTCCAAGTATCTATAGTAAAATAAATGACTTCTAAATAAATTTTAATAAGTTTCGAGATAAATAAGGAAGAAACCTATGACTGAAATTATTTTAGGAACTTGTAGAAGACGGTATAGAAAATATGGCGTAAGATAGAAAACATTTATTACTTCAGTATATTTTTAAAGTTAAATCGAGATTAGCTCTGGGAATAATGTAGCGACTAACGGCTTAATTCTATTTAGGTAGTAAAAATGGAAATCATTTTGAAGATAAACTATCAAGGACATTTTCTACGCTATTTAATGCGAGGGATTTTATAATTTATTGAACTCGATGTAATTTAAAACTCGAAAACTTTACCCTTAGTATATGCCCCTTTATTATTGTAAAGTGGACGCTTTGTTGATTTAGATGACGTTACTGTGAATAAAACTACGAAGGTCACTTACATTTGTTTCCAGTAGGGATATCATTTTAACTAGGAGTGAAATTATAGCTATTTTAATAAATTTATGTAGCAGTAATATGAAATTAACAGTGCTATTTCACTGCTGATATATGAAAATGATCGATATTGGCAAGAAAAGAGTTTACACAAGGGACTTCTACTCAAACGGTCCTTTTTTATTTTTAGTCCGTGACAATGCGAAAAATAAGAAGAATTCAAGTTAATTAATATATATAAGACAGTAGTAATATAAACTCATTCGTATTGTGTGAAAAATAACAGTGACACAAATTTTATATGGAAAAAAGCAGTGATGCAAGAAATTGATGCATTTTATTATTAGGTCTGTTAATAGGATCCTTTTATCCTGTATCACATCTTTGCAGTCTTTCAATAATTATTCGAAGTCGGAAGTGTTAGAACCGGTAGTTTCTAGATGCATCGATTTGTTCAATACTTATTTTACACCTCCGAAGCCACTTCCAGTTCGATATTGGACAATTGTAATGGGATACAGAAAAGAACTTATAAAATTATCCATTATATATTTAGAGATTTCTTATGTCGTAGTTATAATTCATATTTAAGGTTTCTAATATCGGATTAAAGCAAAGTTATAATTGAGAAAAATATATGGATCATTAATTTCATCTATTAAAAATGTTAATCGCAATATATGATTCTCTTACAGCAAAACACTTATCGTAAATTAATGGAATGATACTTAACGCCAATAATTACCGCACACGTAACCTGCAAAAGTTCTGTAATATTGTTTACTTGAGTATGTTTCCTATGCCGGGCACGTACACAAAAGGCTCCGCTGTCTACCGAGCGAGCCTTTTATATTGTTTTTGGTTCTTTTTTCTTTAATTAGACAGTGTTGGGCGTCGAATGGTTAAATATTTAAGTGATTTCTCAGTATCGTTCTGCGAAGGTAACGTAAAGACCACTTTGAAAGCTTCTCCGTTTAATGAACGAGGTAAATATTATTTCTACGTAATTTTTACGCTACAACTTTCTATGATTACTACTGCGCATCGTATACATTGTAAACTATGCGATGCAAATAAGTAGATAATTGTCTAACCGCCATCATGTTTCGCATTTCGCCTGTAACTTCAATAAAAAAGTACGATAGAAATTTGCTCCGTATTCTCATAGACTGAAAGAAGTGAAACTTAAATCTTTGTACAATAGAAGAATTATGCTGAAAATGACTTTTTTATATAAACTTTTCAATAATCAATAATTCAGAACTTTTGAATCGATTTAACATTAATGTGCCCTCCAGGCTACCTAGATTTCCTCTCTCTTTATTTGGTCACAAAAGCTACAGAACCAATTTAGGACATTTCTCCATTGTTCCCAGACTATCTCGACAATATAACGACCTTGTTAAAAAAGATTACTCGATAGACTTATTTAGTAATTCCCTATCAAATTTCAAATCCAAAACTAGTTTTTTATTTAATTAATCTCTGCAGGATTAGTTTCCCCTTAATTTTTAAGTTATTATACATTATCGAATTATATTATTTTATTTTCTTCTTAATTTTTTCATAATTTATTTCTTCTACTTTTATTGTTTTCCGCATCGCATCTTATGTTAATTATTGCTGTAGTCAACTATAATTAGTGACATAATTTTTTTTTTTTTACCTTTTTCTTTTATGTTACTGTTGTCCTATGATAAATATATACCAAACATATGTAATTCAGGCGATATATCCCGTACCAGGCAAGAGATTTATAAAAAAGTAGGCTTATTTTTATTAAATCTTTATTGACTTAAAAGCGGTATTAACAAAAAACAGAAGTATAATTAAAACATAATGGCTGCCTCTTGTTAAAAGAAATACTAGCATAGACAAGTTTTGACCATTTAAACTAATATGAATTAATTCAGTATATTTTGATTACTTTATGCGTATGCTAGCAAATGTAAAGATAATATTCAGTACATTATATATAATTATTACTAGCAGTACAAGTTTTACAAGTAGTGAGTGAAGTTGGCGCAAATGCAATTATTTTCTCATTTGAAACTGTTAATATTTTTGAACATGCTGTATTCAAATGTAATTAAAAACAAATCGTTTTTAATTCGACGCTTTTATATTAATTAATTAATATTGCTTTGCCATGTTTTAATTAAAATTTATATCGGAATATAAATAAATCTCTTAGCGTCGAGGGAGATGAGGGATTGTATGGAATTAGTCTACACATCAACATAAATATAAAAAGTTTTATAACTTCATTACCGGCGAGTCGTTACTGCATTAGCATAATACCGAGCGGTGTTGACTCTGCCTGGCTACGTTATTTACATATTGTTATTTGAATAAACCCTGTAGAAGTAATCATGGGCGAACATTTTTTAGGCTTACTTTTCTTTTATAAAACAGTAGCTGTCCCCGCTTTTTCATGTACCTTTGTAATTATTTATTATTATTATTTTTGTAATAAATAGTAGGTATAGCTTTAACAAAGTGCATATTTATTAAATATTCTATGCATACTAGTTCTCATAACGGTCGGTGGAACGTAACAAAAGATGCTATAGTGCCTCATAGTGGCAATTTTTTTTTAATAGGAAATTGTCAACAATATTTATACACTAAAAGTTCAACAGTCATATCTGGAAAGAAGGACTTCAAACAAATATAATCTCAATTATTTATTTAAGGACAGCTAGTGACAAATATACCACACATGAATCGACACTACATATGAACAATGTACAGGCATATTGACCTTTAAAATCTGCCACAGCATTCACTTTGTGGTAGACAAATTAAAATCTAAACACTATAAAGATATACATAATACAAACTAAAATAATAACAAATAATTCTAAATAGCTAATTACATTATAGGTACTTATATACTATACGGTGCATGTTGTGAGTATAATTAAAAAGTTTTCATTTTATATGGAAAGGCTATAATTTTGACATTAAAACAGATATGGATGAACTTGTTATTTTGATTTTTACCTAATTGCTTTGTATTTAGTGAGCCTGTTTGTGAAAATCTCTAAATCAGAGATTTTAAATTTAGAATTTTAATGTAAAAACGAGAGTCAAATTTGTTTGGTAATCATTTATAGCGAAAGTAATAAAAATATAAGCCCTAGGCAGCTTTAAAGGAACATTTATATTACCCTACTTAATAGATCAAATTCATTAAAATTTCTGCTCATTATTTCGTAAAAAGAAGTTAGATCGTCAACCCTCTGCGATCTTTTAAAGAATTTAATTTAAAATACAGAAGGAGGGCTTCTTATGCAAAAAGGGGTTTTCCTAAACGTAAACTGAATGTCAAATGCCACAAAGTTGATATTTGCACTGTCTTTTCTTTTGACTATATTTTGTTATAGTTAGGTATATAACATAAAAACTTTCTCCACAAAGAGGTACTTAAGGATATCCCCTTTTTTACGATAGGCCAAACGACGTTGAAGTTTATCAACCTCAGGTATATAGAAACAACCACTGTTAAATAATGACCATGAAATGATTTCTTACCAACACATTACGCATTGAAGAAGCCTTTGTGGAAAACTCTGCTATCAGATGACACTAATGGTCATACACATAAAATTTGAGTCAGTCAAGTAATTGTTTTAACGTGGGGAAAACCCTTTTGGATACGGCACCCTCCCGGAGAGAGGGTGGGTTATGTCCGAGTCGCACAGACTAAAACCCCACGGTGTACCGACAGACCCCAATTGTTGGGGTGGCAAGAGGTCGTACAATGCTACTCAACCTTGTAGAGTCAAGTAAAATACTTTGACACAATATAACTTGTTTCTACTAAAACTGAATAACATTACTGCTTCGATTGGTACTGTGCTTCTATTATATACAATAGCTACCAGATCACACCGATAGACATTTAATAAGAGGTCCTTCACTCGAGGTCTGTTGCTGGCTAGACGAGCAAATTCAAATACTTTAATCTACTATGCATATTACTCAATTTCAAATCCTCACACGTCTTACAAAACAGTTGCGACCTTCGTTTCGGTCCTTGTTCGCAGAGTCAAGAACATTATATGTAAATAACGGTTTTTAATATTACTAAATATTTTACATATTAGGTGGTAGCAATAGAATGATTTGTTCGGCGCAATATCTATACGATGTTCGTAGATTCAAACATAAATATTACAATATTTAAAAAAATCCATATTCAATTTAGACTTCGAGGAAGCGGTTATAAAGGTTTAAACTAGAAATAGCAAGAAACTCAATGTGGCTTATATTTTTATCGTATGTATTCTATAATTGTTATATTTACAATCGTTTGTAGCGGATGTACACAAAGGGGGGTCATTTCCAGATATCACCATCGTTGATATATTGATCCCGCCTATAATAGACTTTTGATATCTTGATATCTTTCCCCGTATACATACAAACATATATTTTTTATACCGTTCATTAATTAATCAAAAATATGGTGGGCTGCACAATCTGAATACAAAATATCAATATTACATCTACACAGGCCACTTTACTACGCGTCGCTAGTCTCACGCAAGTGCGGTATATCATGACTATATCGACGACATCGGTGACGGTAGGTGGCTCAAGATCACAAGATAATACCCATTCACAAATTCAAATAAACATATGATACAGTCGAGTATATACAATGTATGGGCACAAGCGCAATACATCACGAGCATATCGGTGACGCTTCACTAGCATGATACGAAACTGTAAGTTTTTCTCCTAACAAAAATCACTCAACGCGGCTAAAGAAGTTTTTACTTCAGAAATATATCAACATTTTCTGAATCTTTTAGTAGTTTCAGTGTTCGCCGTATTACAAAATTGATGTGAAGTTTGAACAAAGCAATGTACTCATACTTGACAGATAACTAACAAAGTCCAAGTCTTTGAATAAATGTACAAACCGAATGATAAACTTTTTATATTAGTAAATCTTGCTATAGTGAATATAAACGCCGATACGTAGGTAAAACATATTGCCTACATCCAGTTCTACTCCATCCGCTGATGTCGCTTATACAGTATGTACCTCTGTGTAAAATCTTTCAGGCACATAGTTATTGAATATAGTACTAGTATATATAGAATATAGTACTTTGTCCAATTGCGAAAACCGCCAGAACGTTGAATATCTGCACCACCTATTGATAGCATGTTTCTAGAAGAATGTAGGGCTAATTTTCAGTAATGATTATTGTTGAAATTCGACCACTGGGCAAAAACGAGTAATAATAAATTGATGCTATTAAAACACCGGCACTATATAGTGCGCAACGTTCAAAAATAGACTCATTCTGTCCATTGTCAGTGGAATTGCTAAATGTCGAATGCTCACAATCGAATTTTTCGTCTAGAAATTTTTCAGGTGAAAGGATAAACTGATTACCTCAGCACTATCGCCAATAATGGTCAAATCAAATTGTAATTTCAAACACCATAGAGTTCAAAATCGTATGACAATTTTCGTACTAAGTTAGACTAGATTAGAGAAGGTAAAATCTAATGAGCCATACTGATAATGGTCTCGCCTCATTACGTTCCTTGCAAACGATATTTGGCTTGAGTATGCATTCGTATCTTAAAACTTTACTCCGTGCACTTAAGATGGTCTTGTTAATTAAAACCTTATATAAATACTTTTACATCTAGGTCGGGATACTCCATTTTAGACTGTTAATGATTTTTCAGCTATAGGGTTACACTATAGGGTTTAAATTGCATTTTTATTTATATCTATTTGTTGAAGCTTAACGTAAAATAACGTATATAACTTACAGAACTTGATCCTGATACCAGATACAAAAATAACGTGGATAACCTTAAACTTCGAGAGTTGACAGTGGTAAATTATCATACTAGAAATTACAAAAAAAAACGAAGCAGTCATAAGGACTGCTGATATAAGTGAAAGCTTAAAACATTGGAATAACTGTGGCACACTATGCCACAGATTAGATCAACACCGTACAATCCTAATAAATCGCTGGCTCCTATGTTCCTGTATCCATCGGCAATTTTACAGCCCCCCGCGCGGCAGTCGATCGAACGAGTGGCGTCCGCGCACCCTAACCCGCCAACTCGTGGATATACTGTATGTTACTGTATGTTACTGTAGGTTACACGTATCGCACGCTCTACATTTTTTGGTGCTTATCTATACTACTATATAAAGCTGAAGAGTTTGTTTGGTTGAACGCAATAATCTCAGGAACTATCAGTCTGATTTGAGAAAATCTTTCGGTTTTAAATAACTCATTTATCGAGGAAGGCTATAAGCTATATATCGTCACGCTAAGACCAATAGAAGCAGAGCATCAATGAAGAATGTTTCAAAATCGGGCACTTTTTTCCTTTTGAGAGATTTCGTTTATTCAAAAGGACAGGCGAAGGAATTAATCCTTACTGCCAATTCTGAAGTTGTCAATATAGGTATTTCTTATATATCCTTTAATCAATTTTCTTCCATGTCCAAGTTACAATAAAGGCATAAGCGCCAAATCTTCTATATAATATGTCGTATATTATTTTA
>MU160752.1:31515-52263 GCA_015888305.1 Antheraea pernyi | reverse complement strand
CGCCCCGATAATAAAATGAAAACCTTGACAAATTATACCTAAACCGTCCCCATGAATCATCATTCTATCTACTGGTGAAAATGGCATGAAAATGGTCGTTTTTGACTTTATCGCTAACAGATAAACTAACAGAGAACTTTTTTTTAACCGACTTCGAAAAAGGAGGAGGGTACTATGTTCGGTTGTGTGTATTTTTTTAATGTATGTTAACCGATATTTTCGTCAATTGTGAACCGATTTTAATGGTTCTTTTTTTATTTATTACACTATGTAGTGATTAGCTGCTACGTGTGCATTAATCCATGTGAAATTGATCAAAAATATGTAACAAGCGCGTGAGACGTGTGACTTACTAGACTCCAAGAATAAATATACATAATTGAAAGTCATGTAATATGAATTATATAATTTTTTTGGTCAATTTTACGGCTATATTCGGCTATATTGTTTTATTTACCGCGTTTGCTTCTACATAACTCAGTGATTATAGCAACGTATAAGAATAACTTAAGTATATCGACAATACGGGCATATTATATCTATATAATAAAAGATTTAAGATATATTGTTCGATAATGTATAGCTTATAATTTGCATTACTTTCTTATATAGTGTTAGTGAGCACTGAGTTTGGTATATAGTAGGTTGAAGTTCCAAGTATGTAGCTGATGATAAATCCCATCCCATTCGATATACTGTTTGTATCCATATATCTAATTTACACGTTTCAGTTACGTTACGTTACAGTTGGCGTGCGTGTCGTAGTTACAAATGTTTTTGAAAAAGCTTTTCTGTAATGTACCCACCCCCTCACAATTTTACATTTCTTTAATATTTTTTTTTTAAAGCGCGTGCGGAGCCGCGGACAACAGCTAGTATTACGATATAGCTATACTTGTGACCTGTATTTCTATTTTTATAAAGATTAAAACTTGGATTTTTGGCATGTCATTATTCTAATGTGGTTTGTGTACACTACGCGTCCCGCATAGTTCAATTTTAAATTGAATATAGCCAGAATTATTTACAACTAGCGAGCCCGGCGGACATTGTCCCGCATTGATAATGGACCAGTATACAAATAGCTCACGGGAAGCGTGCGGTGAAGAAGCCGGTGAAGCTGTTAAGACCTAGGTCAAAAGCATAGTCAGTCCGAGAAAAAAAAGAAAGAAAAAAGTGCCATGAAGATGACGCAAGTTTCACGCTTTTTGTTTACCCAAAAAGTGCACATATATACACGCTCCACAGTATACATATAGCTCATGGAAAGCGTTCGGTGACGATGATGCGAGTTCCAAGAAGAAGTAGTTTTCACTTCAAAAGGATTATCCAATATTAAGATGAATATATACTTTAAGCAAGTTTTTACTTGTTGAACAAAGGCAGTCCACAATTAACGCAGATAATGCACGCAGTTCCTCTGAAAGAATAGAATCATTTGTACAAAAACGTAGTAGCGAGCACTAGTTTAATTTAATGCCACATTTCGGGTTTCAAACCCACATCTAGAAGATAAATATTTCATCAATAAATTAATCATATCACTTCAGCTATAAAATATATACATAAAAATAATGTAACTTATAAATTTGTACTTAAATATATTCCATTATCTTGATTAATACTCAGCAACACGTATTAAAATAAAATTCCTTTGTATCGTTCGCTAACTTTGTTCACAAGACTTAAACAAATGGAGCTACTGACATGAGTAAATCCATTTCTACCATTACATCACTCCATTAAGTAAATGACACTCGCTGATACTTAGTTTTGTTGACACGCTGTGTGTGTGTTGAACTGTAAAAGTAACTACCAAGTTCTACAACCATATTACTTAGTCGAAAATTCGAAAAATTACCGTTATCAAATTTTTATTTGAAACTAGCTTATACTCGTGCCTTTTTATGGGTCGTTTATCAGTTTAAAATATACTTTATGTACTGTGACAATAGACACTAGCGACACCAGGGGAGTCGCAAGTGCGTTGCCAGCCTGTTATGGGGAGAGGGGTGTCTCCGGCGCTTTCACTGACCGAACGAAACGCAACAATACAATCGCTATTACTTTACGTCGGTGTTTCTCGGATGAACGTAATGAAAAATGAAAAAAAAATTTTGATTATAATTTTTTTTTTATGTTATAGGAGGAATACGGACAGGTGGGTCACCTGATGTTAAGTGATCATCACCGTCCATAGACATTTGCAACACCAGGGGAGTCGCAAGTGCGTTGCCAGCCTGTGTCGGAGAGGGGAGGAAGGGAGATGAGTCTCCGGCGCTCTCACTGACCGAACGAAACGCAACAATGCAAGCACTGTTACTTCACGTCAATTTTCTATGAGAGAGTGGTACTACCCCGGGCGAGCCGACCCATTCATGCTGAAAACAGTAATAGCTTCAGCGTGGCTCTACCACCTACCGAAACTATTTATATCTTATAAAGTCTTTACAAGAAATGTCAACATTTTGCGTTGACCTTTGGTCTAGTTCAAAGAACTTACTGTAAAAGACAATGGTCCAAGCAATTGTATTATAGCAATCATTTTTTCAATTCAAAAATAATTCTCTTCTTAATAAATAACCTTCAATTGTAGATATTCGCAAAGGCTTCGTGACGTGTACCATTGAATGGTTGATGTTTTTCAAATGGAATCGACAGTTGATCTTTATCTCTCAGACAATGGTGTCATACCTTTTCGTTAATATTTTTTGTTCAAATCTAGTTTGAAATCATTTGTAATAATAGGAATGCTTAAAACCTTCATTGTGCTGAAACATTTGATTATTTGTATTAATATAGTAACAAATATTTTCTGTTAAATCTCTTCAAACTTCTTTATACAATAAATATGAATCTAACAAATAAATTACTGCTGGTATTGAGAAGTTTGAGCATGTATTCTTTGAGAATGTATCTTTTTTTATTCCTTAATGTAATGTTAAATGATTGCAATGTGACTTTTTTTTAATGGGGTATTTGGGGTGTAAGGGTTGTCAAATAAAATCGAAGACTTGAGACATCTAAACCAACCTCACCTGCACGTGGTGCACCCTGCTGAATAACGAACGAGGCAATGGCGAAAGCGGGGCGGTAGGGTTTTACAGCCTGACTGGGTCACAACCACCATGTATATTGTGAAAAAGCCCGTCATAGTGTTCGCTTCTGCAGGTCACGTTTTGGAATCAGCCTGTGCATAACCAGCTTTTCGCAGGCCGGCATGACAGTGGACAGACAGTCTTTTAGGTAATAGTGTTAGATTTTATAACATTCACAGACACATAAAGCTACATTCATTTTTAGTGGCTGCACAGAGAGAGGCGTCACTTCCAGACGTCGCCATCGTTCACATACTGATCCACCCTGTAATAACCTTTATGTAATAAGACCCGCTTGACATAGCCTGTGAATTATGTTGTAAAAAAAAAATGTTATGTATTATGAAAGGATAAATCGAGTTTCTTGCCGGTTCTTCTCGATGACTGGGTTGTTTTCCGAACCGGTGGTAGCTTTGACGTTCATAAGTGCCTTCTCAGGGCCTAAATTGAATAAAGAGTATTTTGGTTTTGATTTTGATCGGCGATGGATACTGTGTCACTCGGTGGTCGCCATTGTTTTTGGATTGTACTGTGCTTACCATCAGGCATAGTGCAGTCATTTTGCCTTGTTACTATATAATTTAAAAAAATGTCATAGCAGGCAAACGAACACGTGGGTCACCTGATGTTAAGTGATCACCACCGTCCATAGACACTAACGACAGCAGGGGAAAGTGCATTGCCGGCCTGTGTTTGGGGAAAAGGGAGGGAGAGGGTGAGGAGATGGGAGGGGGGGATGTGGGCCTCCCGCCATCTCACTGACCGAACGAAGCGCAACAATGCAAGCACTGTTACTTCACGTTGGTTTTCTATGAGAGGGCGGTACTACCTCGGGCGAACCAACCCATTCATGCTGATAGAGTTTCTTTATAGAGTTAAAGTCATCACTCTTATCTGATGTGTAATGTCGACGTGGTCTAACATGGTCAACACGCCAAACCTAGAGAGGACTAGTGCAGCCACCGGAACACAGTAACGGGGGCTTGACGACAGATTTTCAACTTCAGCGTGGTAGCTAGCCACGAGGACTAAGAAAAAATCCTGTCATGTCATGGTTCCATTACGATGTCTTTCTTCGCCGGAGAATCCGAGTCAGTTGTAATGATTCCAGGCTACGTCGTCGATTATGGCTGTGTCCGAACAGCTATCAACTAAGCAATCGTCTATTTATAATAAATACTAGTTGACTCTTTTTTTTATTAACGTGGGGAAATCCTTTATGGATACGCCACCCTCTCGGGGGAGAGAGTGGGTTATGTCCGACTCGCACGGACTAAAACCCCACGGTGTACCGTCCACCGCATGGTAGGGGCGGCTAGAACCTGCTGTCTTCCTAAGAAACCGCCCCAGCGGCAGCCTGGCGAGTGAACTTCGTCCTACTATAGAGAGACTACTGGGTACACAACCAGTCGTCTCCCCTCGACAGCCACATCTGTGCAATGAGGAGATAGGTCCCACGGCCCATCCCCTCAGGCTCGGCTCAGTATTACTAGTTGACCCAGCCACGCGTTGCTGTGGCCTGAGCCTATAACTGATTATAACATGTCGAATTAAAATTATGATAAATTATTCGGTATTATAGCGTATTGAGTCTGCCTAAAAACTTGATACAGAAAAAGCGAGGTTACGTAAATAGATTAACAGAACACGTGTACCGTAAATAAGCTGGAGTTGAAAAAGAAATATAAAATTAAAACGTGCTGCCATCTATGAGATATCAATAACAGTCGGTCCTACAGTTTTCTGTCAATAAACTAATTTACAGCGCCATCTATTACAGACCGATGAAATTTACAATCAATAACGATAGTCAACATTGACAATCATTTAATTTCTAATTTAATAATATTGAGAGCTTTAACCGAAATATAACTTTATTAATTATCCTATCTCTCAAGTTCGAACAAATTATATGTAAATGCGGACTTTCATGAAGATCGGTTGAGTAGCTTTGAAGTCCATCGTGGGCAAACATCATGACACTGAATCTTTATTAAATGTACAAGATAATTTTGTAATATTAGGATGGATTGGTCTCTAATTACGGTAAATACTGTTAACAATACACTTTATTATTTGTAGCAAAATGTAGCATTTAACTTGCAAAATGCTTCACTTGCAATCACCGCAGAACTTCAGCTCGCAGTAAACGGTATTTGTCGGATACTCTCCGGCGCCTCGGAGGCGGACGAGAATCTGCTTTATTTGAATAATTTGATTGAGTCGAACCGCGAGGGCGACGCTCCTTCGGTTATTTATAATAAAGAAGAACATGATAACGTTACTGGAACGGCTTAAATGAAAGCTTTATTGATCTTTAAAATCGCATTATTTTGTTTAGGGATAATTAATTAGCCTGATAATTAACTTATCTGATCTATAACTTAAAGAGCATTTATTAGATTCACCAAGGATGAACTGAGAACATACCATGTGTCTTATAAAAAATGATTACATGGTCGACTGAAATGTATTAATCTTAATAAATAAAAATATATAATAATTGCGAGCCGTTGCAGGACATCTGGCAGATGTGAAATTATTTTGTACAAGTAATATGCTTAAAAGAATACTTTACGACAGGAAATTAATAAAAAAAAATAGCATGTTAGTGAAAAATCCAAGATTTTTTTTTTTTATTCAACAAACATTTATATTTATTAAATACAAAAGTTTTAAGTTTTAAGTATCCCTAATTATACAGCGTGGCGACGCATACAGTAGCGCACGACACCACGATCTCGATCAGTCGATCTCACCAGCCGCCATAGATTGCTCACATCAAAAACAATCAAATTTTAAATTATTAGTCAATTATATGTTTACTTCCTGACTATCCTAAAAGAATATTATATTGTGAATGTGAGTTTGTTTGTCTGTTACGCTTTTACGCCTTTAATACTGAATTGATCATTATTACATATTTCTTGCACGTTACCGGGTATACAGAAAAGGAGGTGGATACCTATGATCCAGAAAAAAGTATTGCTCGCGAGGTATACGTTAAATCTACACTAATGCAAGAGAAGCCACGTGCAAAATGTAGTAATACATAACTACAAAAATTGAAATAAGTTAACATCGGTAAGGTACAAATAACATTAGACTATAAACAGAGTTTTTTTCTGTTTATGAACAATACTACAGTAGTCCGGTGAAGATGTTAAGACCTTGCCAGGTCAATGTGTGTGTACTTTTATGTACACGCGTTAGAAGTTATACTTCTTTGGCGTAACAAGATAAAAATATTTTCAAAAATTTTATCTTTCGCTTTATTCTACGTTTGTAGAAAATCGACATTAACAATAGAAAAAAGGTATTTAATACATTGAAAGTTTTAATACAAAGAAATACAAACAACTAATACAAAGAAACAAAATGTTGACTATAGGATATATTCAGGGTGTCGGTTTTTCGTGACGGTGTGCGCGCGCATCGTAAAAATTTACTCTCATGATTTTTCCCTAACGCGCCAAAAGAAGTGTAACTTCAAAAAAAAACAATACTATTGTAGTGGTCGAGAAAATATTATCTTTGTTTATTTGATTATTATGAAGTGTGTTAAGAAACATCAACCAACCAATTTTCCTAAAAAGTACCCATTATTTATCGTAAACAAAACAGACATGGCTTTATAGCTTTCTTACTACATAAATATTTCTATCTCACTTATTCCTTGAGAGTCTCATATTAGTAGGGTAGTACTATCAATACTCTATACTTTGTTTTTCTTTTATACCATAGGAGGCAAACGAACAGATGGGTCACCTGATGTTAAGTGATTAACACTAGCAACACCATGGGAGTCGCAAGTGCGTTGCACGCGTACGTTTGGGGGGAGGAAAGGGGGAGGGCGAAGGTTAGGAGGGAAGGAAGGTGGGCTTGAGGCATTCTCACTGACCGAAAAAAACGCAACAATGCAAACACTGTTACTTCACGTCGGTTTTCTGTGAGAGGGTGTACTAACCCGGGCGAGCCGACCCATTCATGATGAAACTAGTAATAGCTTCAGCGTGGCTCTACCACCTACAATGTCCATAGTCCGCGTACTACACTGCTAATAAATCACCCGAGCCATTTGATTCAGTGATACAATTTTTAATCAAAAGTAGACGACGAGTAGAATACTAGAAACCATTGACTTCAAATATAAATCTTCTGTAAAAACAACAACAAATTCGTCTTCCCTTTAATCGTAAAATGAAACGACATGTAAACAACAAAATTAAAATACATTAACACTCAAAAATAAAGGCTTCCCCGCGACGTTTCACAGCTAAATAAACCATAAACGAAGTAAAGTACTCTCGCCCTTCCGTTTCCGTTGTTGCGGAGTGATTGCGTGCCACGCTTATTTCGGATGGGTGAACGACCTCTTTTAAGGGTAAAAAGCCTTATTAAATTCATAAGAATGTTTTCATGTTTCTTCTTACTTAAAATTTATTTCTTGTATTTGCAGTCTACTCCTTAAACGGGACGAAAATGTTGTATATACGTAAATGGCGCCCAAGAATTTCTTCATTAATTTATTTGATATATTTCATGTTTATTGTTTTTTTATATTCTTTAATATATAAAGAAATATACTATTAGGAGTCGTCTCTTCGTTTTTAATCTATTTCTAATTTTGCTATAAGCCAAATATTTGTATTTTGAGTGATAAATGGGCGGGAAATTGAAAAGTTATCTGTAGTAATTAAACCGAGTGCACTCTTTTTGAAACCTTATGAACGGCGTTTATTTATCCTAGGTCCCTCATGTCCTTCTGCAAGGCAAGTTTTTTACTCTTTCTAGTTATAATTTAAATTCAAATATTATCATGTAGGTAGGTATGTAGGTGGTAGAGCCACGCTGAAGCTATTACTCACTGACCGAACGAAAGGCAACAACGCAAGCAGTGTTACTTCACGTCGGTTTTCTATGAGAGGGTGGTACTACCTCGGACGAGTCGACCCATTCAATAATACATTGTATAATAAAATGTAATACATTGTAATACATGTACATAATAATCGAACAATATTACGCAAAACACCATCAATATTACAAATATAGAGTCAACTAACACAAGATTATGAATAAAATTCACTACATTATAGAGTTATAAACTAAAATTCCACCCAAAACTCGTACTACTACTTAATGCCTGACAACTTATTTAGCTATGTTAAATGACTTATGTTAATTTGTTTTTACTATCCCTTAGCCTTTATAGACATATGTAATGATGTGTAAGCATAACAATACTTCGGCCAAGCTTCTATTTACCAGTAAAAGTCTTGGAAAAATCAGTTCAGAGATCCGAGGTTTTGCTAGATAAACAACAGACAACGGATATAACGGATAAGGATGACCTTTCCTTATTTGGGTTTATATAGTGTATGTAGGCTTTTAGTATCCACGAAATCCCACATGCATGGGCTAAATCTAAGAACATGATTCAAATAAATCGTCAATATATGGCAAAGTATTAAGTCACACAGGTCAACTTTTTGAGGTGTAAGGGGTGTCGAATAACATCTAAGACTTGAGACATCCAAGCCAACCTCACCTGCACATGGTGCACCCTGCTGAATAACGAACAAGGCAATGGCGTAAGTGGGGTGGTAGGGTTTTACAGCATGACTAGGTCGCAACCACCTACATGGCGAAAAAGCCCGTCCTAGTGATTCGCTTCTGCGGGTCGCGTTTCGGGATCAGCCTGTGCATATCCAGCTTTTCGCAGACCGGCATGACAGTGACAACCGGCGATGGATAGTGTGTCATTCGGTGGTCGCCGTTGGTTTTTGATTGTACTGTACTTACCATCAGGCACAATGCAGTCATTTTTGCGAGCTACAATGTTAAAAAAAAAAACCAAAATGAATAAAATAAAGTAAGCCAATCAATTTCAAGACTATTCTTAAAGCATCTTATAGCCAAATAATAACTAACCTACATACCTTAAAATCTACAATACCGTAATCTTTTTCTAAACAGGAAGCGATTTAATCTGCCGTTCGAAAACAAAAGTATGAGGTAACCGTCTTAGCAGTGCTACGACGTAGCCGTCTACGAAATCGTGGCAATCACCGAATGTAATGGTCGGATGCCATGTCAAAGAAATTCCATAAAACACGGTTATAGAAAAAATAACTTTTCTTCGACGAACAAAATCTTAAGCGACGCATCGCGTGACCGTATACTTCGGTCAATAGAAATTTGGGCCACGAAAAATATTATTTTCGAAATATCGATAGTTTTAATCTTACATATTAGAGAGTATTTTATCTATATAAATTAAATTCAATCGCCGGATGTGTGTAATCACATAACTTCAAAAGGAATCTACTTATTGGACTAATAAATTTTTGGTTATGTATTTGTCTGTTATATAATGTATCGTTAAAAGTTGAGTTTGTCTGAAAGCAAAGAAAGAAAGAAGAAACATAAGGTTTATTGTTGTATTAGATTGAAGAAGCCGTTATTTTGCGGATAACCATAATTAAATATTATAGTGGACGGTACTTTGCACTACCACCTGGAATTGCAATTAATATTAGACCACGGTTACAAGATAAATAAAGAAACATATATATAATAAATTAAAAATGTCCGACAACAACAACTCCATTCATCTACATGCTGCAGTAGAACTGAGTGGTACTACACCATTGATTTTCAATGAGCGGTCATAGTATATGGACACTTAGTCGGTGGCTTAATGTTAACAAATATTGACCGATTTGACAGATTAATATGCAGTTGTTCAGTTCGCATTTTATTTTATTTCGTTAATACACTCGTGCAAAGCCGGGACGAGTAACTAGTATTTAATAAAGATAGGAGGAATTTATAATAATTGTATGAATTTCATCTTTCATCATACCTGTATTGGGAACTCGCTGATTATGAGTAGCACAACACAGGCTCCTATGTCGATCTCTATGGTTCAGCTTATGTCCTAAAGTTTAGAGGTGTAATTTTATATAATTCTGTTATAAATGTAGGTAGATCTACATAATGTAATATTTTATTTTAGTATCTGCGGTAATAGACGCCTTGCAGTACGGTTGAATTTTATTGTCCTCCCTGAAATAGAACTTTTTGGCCATTTACATCAAAATCTGATGTTCAAGTTAAAATAATGAATTGAATTTTAAATTTTATAGATTATATTATACTAGACGACGCACGTGACGTTTTTGTATTTAAAAAAAGTGTTTATTCAACCCTATCGAGGTTCGTTCTCAGACGGTGTAATTTTTCCAAATTACTTGACATTCATTGTTATATTTAGGCCAATTTAAGCATTATCTTTATAAATTATAGCCACTATTTTATTCTAAATATAAGCTATATTGTTGTTAAATTTTGTTCGTTAGAGAATAAACATGCATCCATCATTACAAACTTTCTCGCCTATAATGTTAAGAAGATTCCGATTTTAAAACTTAAATATTATTATATTAGCAGAATATTTCATCTTAATAAACGATTTCATTAAACCCAGACCGTGTTATTACAAGAAATTAAATATGTATTAAATACTTGGTTTTAAAAAGTTTCCAAATAAATGCACCGCGCTCGCCCGAGTCAAGATCGCGTTATCCTTTTTCCTAAGTCTAACCTAACGTAAACAAAGCGAGACAAAAGAGCAAGATGGCGAACATTCAGTGACCGCGGTGCATTTAATATGAGACCTTTTTAAAGCCAGGGTTCAGTCCGTATTTAACTTTTTTGTAATAACACCGAGATTATTTAAGTTTAATTTGTTCAAAAATATATTTTAACGAACCATTTATTAGAAAAAGAAAAATGTGTTATAATTATTAGGACTAAATTGAAAATACAGTATAATTCACCTTTTAATTTCACAGTTTAATAATGCCCCTCGTCTAGTAAAACGAGAACCAATTTCTCGTCACGCAACATAGCATTTAGGTATCGTAATGCAATTTTTCTCTGGTGCACGTTCGTATTGACAAAGATTTATTATTACTTCGTTCTTTTGTACCAGCAAAATTAATACAGCACTTTAAATTTTAAATAAACAGAAACTAATTGAAATTTTTCTTCCAATTTAATTTTATAATTTATACGGCATGTTTATGTTTGCACGGTGTCAAGTTAAATCAAGTGTAATTGGTATTGGTTTAATAGAGAATATTTTGAGATAAAATTGTTGCTTTAAATTTTGAAGTTATACTTCTTTTGGCGCGTTAGGGAAAAATAATGAGAGTAAATTTTTACTATGCGCGCGCACACCGTCACGATAAACCGACACCCTGAAGTTATTACGATGTGCGCACACCGTCACGAAGAACCGACACCCAGAAGTTATTACGATGCACGCACACCGTCACGAAAAACCGACATCCTGAAGTTAGCTATAGTCAACATTTTGTTTCTTTGTATTAAAACTTACAATGTGTTAAATAACTTTTTTTTATTGTTAGTATCGTTTTTTCTACAAATGTAGAATAAGACGAAAGATAAAAATTTTGAAAAGATTTTTATCTTGTTACGCCAAAGAAGTATAACTTCTAACACGTGTATATAAGTACACACACACACACACACACACTTTTTAAATAAATAAAAAATACAACGTTCAGCTTTGAAAAAGGAAAATAAATTAAATTTTCAGATTACTATCCCGGAATACTTCGTTTATGTTATTTCTTTTCAACGCGCTACAATGTTCTATCTGTGTTTCTTTTATTAAAACATGTGACACTTGTTTCCCTTATAAATTCTTGAACATCTTTATATACGTGGTGATCCATACAAGTATTATTATATTACGCTATTTACGTTCAAGTTAGCCATAATTTTCGGTAGTGTTATAACAAAATGAATGTCGCAATTACTTTTATAAGATAACAAATATGAAAAAAAAAACTTTTTTCAACTTAGGCTCTGAGATACGTCAAAGCTATCACCGGTTCAAGTTTATCTTTTCATGATAAATTTTTTTACAAACACACATAGACATGTACGGTGTTATTACAAAAAAAAATTAAATACGTATTGAACCCTGGCTTTAAAAAGGTCTCGTATTAAATGCACCGCGGTCGCTGAATGTTTGCCATCTTGCTATTTTGTCTCGTTTTGGTTACGTTAGGTTAAATTTATGAAAAAGGATAACGCGAACTTGCCTCGAGCGAGCGCGGTGCATTTATTACGTAAACTTTTTAAACCAAGTATTTAATAAGTATTTAACTTTTTTGTTATAACGCGGGTAGAGATAAAGAACATATTATAAAAATTATACTAGATGACCAGGCCAACTGTTGCTGTGGCTCAGTTATTATGTACTGAATTAAAATTGCAATACAGTATATGGTAGGTATTATTGCGTAATGAGTCTGCCTTATAACTTGATTCAGGCAAAGCAAGGTTACGTAGTAGATAGATTACCAGAACACGTGCACCATAATATAAACTGGACTTTTAAAAAAAATCAAAATTAAACCGCCACGCCATCTATGAGATATAAGTCGATTCCACAATTTTCTGCCAACAAACTTATATAAAGCGCCATCTGTTGAAGACTTATAAAATTTACAATCAAGAACAATAATCAACATTGACAATCATTTAATGAAAGATGGCAACGCACTTACGACTCCTCTGGGGTTGTTAGTGTGCATGGATGGTGGTGATCACTTAACAGCAGGTGACCCACCTGTTCGTTTGCCACCTATGACATAAAAAAAAAAAAAAAGATATGACGTTCTTAATAACTTCCCTATACTAACCTATACTAACTACTAACTTCCCTATTTAATGTCTTTAGGTGATTGTTAAAAATGTATAAACAGCAAAGTGAGTTTTAAAAGTAAACCCTTCGCAATAAACAGAGGTTCGTCGTAAACACTAATCTAAAAATAATATCCTTTTTACAGCAGAAAATTTTATATTTTCACATTACTTACTTTTTATCACAAAAAGTACGAATAGTATAAAAGATAAAATGGGGGTATATCGTAAAAGTGTAGCTCCGGTCCTTTTGTCTGTTCGAGATTTTGTATTTTAAGATGTACCTTTTTGTTTAAGAGAGAGTCACTGACCTTTTTGTTGAAGATTGCTTAAAACTTCACTACGATGCCCTTAATTTTGATCTCGCGTAAAATTTCAACTTCCACAATTTATAGGCTCCTGAAATGAGTTTCGCTTTGAGTTTTAGGGTGCTGATAATTACGTCATCAGAGTCATAATTTAGACATCTGTTTACTTAACTGTGTAACGCTTGTAACCATGTTGATGCGTGTGCTACTTTGATCAACTGGTCTATTAAATTTTAAGGATACGCGGCAGTGTGTATCCAAGTGATCGCTATCTCTTACCTCCATACATACATTTGTTAGTTATGTTTGGTTTCATTGCAATAACCACCAGAAGCAGTGTAGATCTTTGTTGTACTTGGTTAAAATAAAAAGGTCGAGGCTTTCATAAGCATTGTCGACAGAAGTAAAAACTGAAAACAATGGAATAACTGTGTTCTTTTTTGAATTTTGTACATCAGTTATAATCCGGATTTGTAAATTGAAATTATTAGGATTAGTTTGGTTCTATACTACGCGTCGCTAGTCTGACGCAAGCGCAATACGTTACGAGCATGTCGAGGTCATCGGTGACGCTAACCAATAAGATTTTCCCCTACCAAATATAAGTATTAATTTTCTTTTACATCGCTCAAAGAAAGATTAAAGAAATTTTCACTTGTGTTGTTTGTGCATCACATAAAACTACGGGATAGATTTTGATACCTTTTTTTACTTTTAATGCATAGACACATCGCGTTTATTTAAAGATTATGACATTAGCTTTATTTGATGTATGGTTACTAAAGTTTTAAGATACTACGATTTTAAGCACAAAATCATCACAGATGTATATTTTCTTACCGTGCAGACGTGTGGCAAGCGGTGATGCTTCTATTTTTTCCTATGTATATAAAATGTATTGTTAAAGCAATAAGTGATGTACGTGCAGTCCTAGATATATATTAAGTATGTATCATATATATCTTGATTAAAACAGAATATTATTTGAATTTCATAAAAAAAGTCTAAGAGTAATTACTAACAACTGAAAAGCTTATGTTTTTTTTTTTAAATCAACACAATTAATCAAGCTATTTAAATCTACAATTACTGAAACCAATAATAGTTTCAGCGTGGCTCTACCATGTATATTTTCTTATCGTGCAGAAGTGCGGCAAGCGGTGATGCTTCTATTTTTTCCTATGTATATAAAATGTATTGTTAAAGCAATAAGCGATGTACGTGCAGTCCTAGATATATATTAAGTATGTATCATATATATCTTGATTAAAACAGAATATTATTTGAATTTCATAAAAAAAGTCTAAGAGTAATTACTAACAATTGAAAAGCTTATGTTTTTTTTTATTAAAAAAAATTCTACACAATGAATCAAGCTATTTAAATCTACAACTAAAATATTCTATAACAAGTTTAACTCATCATAGTTAAATCCTACTGAAACTTAATTATTTAATTCCGAGCAAGTTCTCGAATATCGGAAAACCGAGTTATTTGTTTTCAACTTTAATTAGATGTTAGTCGAACAGATAGCATCCTTCATATTTTACTAGGAGACCAGCCAAGTAATAAGAAAACTTTTCTAACTCGACCTAAATAATAAAATTCGAAATACGTAACATTGAATATTCATTTAAAAATAGTATATCCTTCTCTCTAACGTATTCAATACGAAGAATATGTAAGAAAATTACGTCATTTGATTCTCAAATACAATTTTAGATTTATTTATTATATTTACTAGCGGGTCCGGCGGACAAATGATATACCTAAACCGTCTCCATATATCTTTATCTACTGGTGAAAAACGCATGAAAATGCATCCAGTAGTTTATGAGCTTATTGCGAACAGACAGACAGACACATGTGGCACAGGACTTTGTTTTAAACTATGGAATGATAAGAAAATTATATCATTTGATTCTCAACTACAATTTTAGATTTGTTTATTTACGCGGGTCCAGCGGGCAAATTATATACCAAAATCTTCTCCATGGATCACTTTATCTACTTGTGAAAAACGCATGAAAATCTATCCAGTAGTTTTTGAGTGCCACAGCGATTTACACTATCGATACAACTTACACTATTAATAATATTGAAAAATTCAATTAATGTAACATTAAACTAAATACATCAAAATAAATAAATATTTAAATGTACATAAACAAAAAGAATTGTGACAATGGATTGATGTATATTCCTCTTTTACACAAAAACAAATTATGTTGAAACTTCACGGTAACATAGCTTATTCATCAGATTATTATTATAGATATATAGCCTATAGCCTTCCTCGGTAAATGGGCTATCTAACTGTGAAAGAATTTTTCAAATCGGACCACTAGTTCCTGATGTTAGCGCATTCAACCAAAGAAATAAACCCTACAGTTTTACTCGTATAAAATTAGTATAGATACATTATCAATCAAATCATATAATAAAAAACCGCTTACAGTTTATTAACCAGAATTAATTAAAAATATAATGAAAAAAATATAATACAAGAGCTTCAATATGGCTTGGTTTGTCTCATGATAAGAGCTGACATATAAATAACCAACTTGTAAATACAAAAATTATTTCAGTATATTACAAGATAATTACGACTTCGCCTTAAAACACCACGTTCTGTTTAATTACTTAAATTTCGATGAAATCGTAACGTATGATAATTAATAGTTATACACGATAGGAGTGTATAACAGTAATTAAAAGCCCACACGATCATTAAGTTTGTCCTTATATAATCAAAGTACTGCTTAGTAATTTACGAACATAAACTTATATACTAAATAATTTGACAAACCAAGCAACTGTGTAATTTACATACAGGGCTAAACATGAATTGTATAAGTAATAATAACTATAAAAAATGAATTGTGGCTGCGTCATGGACACGGCCGTTTGTTGTACGTGAATACGTCTCGTAACGGGCGATATTTTCTATATAAATTATTATTATTTATGTATGTCATAATCATAAGACGTTCTCCGGATTTCCATATTTTGTTTATAATGGCAACTATTCCATTTAACGAATTCAGGAAATAAATCAACTAAACACATAATTACTGTGTTATAACTTTCATAATTAAAGGCCTATGTAATCCGCTCGGCAGCGTTCATATCCCCAGATTATGTTATCATTAGGTTTTTTGGATTGCCCCCGTATGGTAGCAAATTTAAAGATGTATTCACGTCAAAAGATATTACAGCAATACAATGTTTATACAGAAATCTACGATACATATTATATATTGAAATATAATTTGTAAATTTCTATGTTCGTATGAAAAAAATATAATACAAGAGCTTCAATATGGCTTGGTTTGTCTCATGATAAGAGCTGACATATAAATAACCAACTTGTAAATACAAAAATTATTTCAGTATATTACAAGATAATTACGACTTCGCCTTAAAACACCACGTTCTGTTTAATTACTTAAATTTCGATGAAATCGTAACGTATGATAATTAATAGTTATACACGATAGGAGTGTATAACAGTAATTAAAAGCCCACACGATCATTAAGTTTGTCCTTATATAATCAAAGTACTGCTTAGTAATTTACGAACATAAACTTATATACTAAATAATTTGACAAACCAAGCAACTGTGTAATTTACATACAGGGCTAAACATGAATTGTATAAGTAATAATAACTATAAAAAATGAATTGTGGCTGCGTCATGGACACGGCCGTTTGTTGTATGTGAATACGTCTCGTAACGGGCGATAATTTCTATATAAATTATTGTTATTTATGTATGTCATAATCATAAGACGTTTTCCGGATTTCCATATTTTGTTTATAATGGCAACTATTCCATTTAACGAATTCAATAATTAAAGGCCTATGTAATCCGCTCGGCAGCGTTCATATCCCCAGATTTTGTTATCATTAGGTTTTTTGGATTGCCCCCGTATGGTAGCAAATTTAAAGATGTATTCACGTCAAAAGATATTACAGCAATACAATGTTTATACAGAAATCTACGATACATATTATATATTGAAATATAATTTGTGAGTTTCTATGTTCGTATGAAATTATCTCTGTATGAAAGTTCCTAAAAATCTGCCACTATTGTCTCTTAATATGATAACATATTGACTCTAAGTATGGGGTCTATAGGTAAAAGGATTTTTTAATTCTTTTTTTTTACGCTATTAGCTTGTAAGGCCTTTCCAGCTTTACCAGACTACTAAAGCGAACGCTTAATGCACTCAGCCGATTTTATTTTCACAACTAGCTTAAGAGTGCACGGCACAACTCAGCCTGGGCTGTTGCCTAGTTCATGCAAATCACTTTTTCTTTACGTGGGAAAATCCCTTTTGGATAACCCCCCCCCCCCCCCGGGGGAAAGGGTGGGTTATGTCCGACGCACTCGGACTAAAACTCCACAGTGTACGTCCGACCGTATTGATAGGGTGGCAAGGGATCGAATTGAGTTAGTACCTTTATATAGCCGCCCCAACGGTCCGCAGGGCGGAAGGTGACCGCCGGGCTCCTACCTATAGAGGGGTACACTGGGCATGCACCAGCTGCCCCCCCCCTCCTTTGTTCACCGGACCTGTGCAAAATGAGAAGATGGGCCCTCAGGTCCGGCTACGGTGGCGGGAGGAGTTGGACAAAGCGCCGCCTCCTCCCATCTGTCCTCCGTTAACGGCAGCGATAAATTCCCCGTCCCTACCGTCGCAGCCAGAGTGTGGCGCTACCCTTCCCACGCAGGATACTCGGACAGCCACTTTGCCAAATTGCAATCTAACTGAGCTAACCTGAGCTAAGCTACATATTCATATATATATGAGTTAGTGAAATTTATATGTGTACCAAGTATGTATACCTCAATAACTCGTACATGTATTAGGTAATTTTTCTGAAGTAATTCAGTTTGATAAGGGAAAAAAATAAAACCCTTCCACGTTCATGTGTAAGCTCGTGTGGAGATGATATGTTGAAGTGATGAAAGATTTTGTGTCACTGTATTCGCGCGAGCAGCGTACTCAAGGGCTTCACGCCGAGGGAACGGACATAGGCTTGTGCTGCTGCCGAGGGGGGCCTAGTCTGGTGTACGGGAGCGAGATTTACACCCAGATAACGGAGACGTGATTTGTGCCCGTGAGTTTTGGGATCTTTTAATTCGTGAATTACAATATACTATTTCAAATAGAAAACGATATTCATAACGCAATGCAGGATTCGAACAACGACATCTAGTGTCAGATAGCCCAAGCATTACAATTCCATCTCATGAGAAATAAATTTATTCTAGCAATAAACACTCTGAAAACGTTGATTTGATTCTATAAATCATTTCTCCGATAGAAAATTACGTTCAGTCTAATGGTATATGTTGTTAATATATAATACACTGTAATTAACGTTCAAAAACCGCTGACGTGTGCTTGTGTTACTAAGAAAGCCAAAGTTAAATATACATTTCTTAAATATAACTATATGCTTCCGGTATGTTATTTGAATATGCAACTGTTATTAATTCATAGGTTGGTTTGACAATGTTAATATTACACTTTCTTGAGTAGAAATTATTGCGCAATGATGGGATATTGTTCGAATGCAGTGACACACTTTTTATAGTTAACAAGTTTTAGTGTTTGACTACAGTACTTACTTGATGTAAAATGATTATGTAGTTTAGGATGGTAAAAAAGCTAAATCTAGGGCTTCCTACCACTCCACGACAAGGCTTATTAAAGCCTTAACAATATATAATACATTAACTTTAGTGCTCTTCTGATATTAATTTTATTTTATTTATTCGGGCTCAACAACAGAAAACAAATTACACAAAATGTACATTAATAATAATAGTTTACAGAACTAAATTTGCTTTCCTATTAATGTTGGGCACAACATGTTAAAAATTATAGAAATAATTAAGAATAACAAAAAAAAAGGATTATGATAGTTACCAAATACATTTTACGAAATTATAATAACAAAAAGAAAAAGATTATGATATTTACTAAATACAAAACGGTTCCACTATATTAATGGATTTACCTTATCAAATTTCTTAAAATCATACCATTGTACCTTATAATAATTTAAGGTTTCGATCATAGCAATCCCTGGAAAATGCGGCCATATAAAATTGTTTGCTAAATAGAAAATTTACCTAAATTCGAGTAGAAAGGCGAAGGGCGAACTCAAAACGTACTTCGCTTATTCACTCGCCATCCGAGCTACTTTATTGGAATTGTACCTTAAAAACCCTTTCCCTATCGAGCCCCTAACATGTATGTAGATGCTTATTGGAAACCTTTCCTTTGTGTTGGAACGCGTGACGTTTTGTATACGCTCTTTTTTACTCTTTCAGCAAACTATTGACAGAAGTCTAATAGCGTACCTACATACATAAATATATCAACGTATTTCTATTTGGTTGTGGGAAATGAGTTCCTTAGCATAGAATTTCACTGAAATATTTAATAATTCGATTAGTTCATAAAGATAAACATTTTTATAACATATATTAAAAGTACATTATTTCGAAACACTGAAGATATATCTAAAATAATCTAGAACTCTTTACAAATATCGCGTATACAATACGACGCGTAACAGATACGAAAGGATGGCGATGTGTAATTCGCGGAACATGCACATATTGAAAGCTTTTCGCTCTATGCATTGTCAAAAACAAACCAATTATAAAAAAATGTAACTATCTTTGAACGTTATCAGTGTCGTAAATCAATTTTAAATACATTCATATATAAATACATTCTAGAGATTTCAACTCTTCGTTTTAATTTATAAAGAAGCCACGGTGTGGCTAAAATGACAGTTCCATTCTCGACACCGAAGCGAATACTGGGAAGAACACAAAAGGACTATAATAACAGAGTAACCGTATAAGATGTCGATATTTTTCTTATAAAATTCTTCATTTGATCATTCGAGATTTCATTAATTGAAAATAATCACTACTTCTAATTCAAACATTAGGTATTTTCGCCAAAATATAGGACAAATTTATATTCAAAAATAAATAAATTAGTTTTAACTTAATTTAGCTGGTTCACTGTGTTGTATCCGTGATATTTTGAAAATAATTATCATTTTCTAATGTAAAACATTTTTTGTTATAAAATATAAAATCACATTTTGATATATAAATACTACGATATATTTGAGTAGTTCTTTTTATTTCGCTCGTCCTAACTATTTGAAAGTTCTATATAATTTTTTAATTACATATTTTGTTTTATGCATAATTAATTTTAATTTATTTATATTTTCAAATGGCTTTTATGTATATAAAAAGTAGCAAAATTTGTGAATGTATTAAAAAAAATTACAATATATTCCGAGTACGTCCTGTGTGTATTATTTTCTTTGTGAATTTCTTCCAATTTTATATTAGGTCTTTACCTATGAAATTGCCGTTTTGTATGAAAAAATTTCAACGAATTTTTTTCATGTATTTTTTATTTGGTGTGTATTATTTTCTTTGTGAATTTCTTCCAATTTTATATTAGGTCTTTACCTATGAAATTGCCGTTTTGTATGAAAAAATTTCAACAAATTTTTTTCATGTATTTTTTATTTGTATTAATCG
>MU160752.1:7818-20892 GCA_015888305.1 Antheraea pernyi | reverse complement strand
CGGTTTCTCAGGTAGACAGCAGGTTCGATCCCTGGCCGCCCCTACCATGCGGCGGACGGTACACCGTGGGGTTTTAGTCCGTGCGAGTCGGGTATAACCCACTCTCTCCCCCGAGAGTGTGGCGTATCCATAAAGAATATCCCCACGTAAATAAAAAATAAAAAAGTCCTCTTTGTGGTTTATTAGTATTAATTTATGTTAGGGCTTCTTAATTAAAATAAAGACTGAGAAAAATTGTTTTACTAGTAAGTGACAAAAACGATTCTACAGCAAGAACACTAAGAAAAACATAGAGATGTAATGGGCAACAACACTGTGACCATACAGCCATAATTAAAATAATTACTTAGCAATGTAACAGTATTCGTTTTATATTATTATTTTATATGTTAAACGTGATCACGAAGTTTCATGTCTTTTATGTTGCGAGCGACTAACCAATCGCCTGGTATATTCAGTTCTGGTTTCATTCTGGTGAACGAAATAATTAGAAATATTAATGTTTCTATCATAATTCTAGCGTTCGTCTTTCACGGTAGTCCCGTGAAGCTGTTAAGACCTTGCTAGGTCAATAGCATAGTCAGTTCGAAAAAAAAAACGTTTGTCTTTCTATCCCAATTTAGTATTTCATATCTAACAGACTTTGACTATGAGTATTTATTAAATATCTAAGCACATTTTCAGGTGTTGTGTACAGCTTATATACAAAGCCGGATGTGAAATGTGACTACATACCCGTGGACAGTTGTGTTAAAAATATTATCGCCGTGTCTTGGATAAGAGGCTCCACAACTCATGATATACCAGATACGAAGCAGGTAGCAATACTTTCCACTATGATTGATCAGAAGGTATATAAGACTTTAAAATCGATGGTACATCATAAGCAGGCATTTGACTGGAATCCTCAGGGTAGGCGGAGATGTGGTAAACTAAGCAGACCTGGTACAGATCTGTACTCGCAGAAGCTAATAAGATTGGGCTTACTTGAAGTAAGGTGAAACGTAAAGCTACCGACAGAACGAGATGGAAAAGCAGCATATCTGTCCTCGGGCTCAACAGTTTGGGGATATAGGATTTCAAAAGAGAGAGATAAGTACATTAAAGGTGATAATATTATACAGATTCATTATACAATTTGTTTGGTAAGTTGTTCGTAGGACGTACGGTCCTGTAACGCGAAAGCTTATTGTTAATTTTTGGCCTCAGTTGTAAGCTGCAGCGTTCCATTAATATTGTAAAAACATATTTATGTACTTTGTTTTTAAACAGTACCTCCTACTAATTAGCTCCTTCCTCGTAAAATTTTAAACGTCTAGTGTCCTAATACAGTATATTGTTGCAACAATTTACTATCACACATGGATATAATAAAGTATACACACACAGTTACAATACCTATGTGAAAGTTAAAAATCTATCTCTAGCGATATTTATGTGAAGTGAAGACTAGAATATTTTCTAATGTAGATAAAATTAACAAGAAAGAGTAATGTGTCATATTGAGAGCATTTGATTGAACGGTCCTGAAACGAACTAACTAAAGTATTTCTAATATATTACTATAAAAGGTGTTCCCTTGTGAGATATTACGGCAAGTATCTACTTAAAAAATTAACATTCTCTAAGCCCTTAACTTATTAACAAAGATAAATGAAGATATCTATTTCTAATTAGAGCTTATTTCCAAAATGGACGAATAGATTTTGACAAAAGCAAATTTATTAGCAGATACAGAATAATCAAGAGTATTATTTAGGTATATTTCATAACGCTTTTATATATTTTCTAAGTTAAATAATAATAATAAAGTTTAAAAGAGTTAACTTAACATCGGTAATAGTGTGTTAAGGGGATTAAATTTACAACAAAAAACTACAGTCCATAATTAAACCAGATAACACTTAAAAACAAAAGAAAACCATTTGCAGGAGGACGAAGTAGTCTTAAGTATGCATATACCTAGTCTTGCCATAAATACTGAAACAAAGAAAAAAAAAATTTCGATTCCAAATAACATTTATTACTTTTACATTGTGTTAGTTTAATATATAAACAATTTAAAATATAAAAAGCTTATTGGAAGTGGTCTCCATTGGCTGCAATACGGTCCTTTAAACGTTGAGGCCAGTTATCAATAGAAGCACGTACTCTTTCCTTCGGAAAATTCTTCACTGCCAATCGTACGAATTGTTTTAGGGACTCCAAATTATCAGGACATTTAGAGCAAGCCGTACTCTCTACAACTGACCATAAATCATAATCCAGCGGATTAAGATCGGGACTAGACGACGGCCAGTCCTCTGCTCTGATGAAGTCCGAAACGCAATAATACCAAGCGTATGGAGAGTTTTATATATTGCATTTGGGTCCATACCTACTTTGTGTAATGCAATCACAGCGATTCGGTTCTCTTTATCACCCCACTCCATTTGAATATCGCAAAACATGTACAATGTATTGGCCCAAAATGAGAAAACTCAATGAATAATCGTATAAAAATGACAGATTCCAAATTCAAATGAAATATTTTGTTTATTTTTAATTGTAACGGTATTTATGGCCAGACTAAGTATATAATTCTGTAATCATTTTGAGCGATTAAATATATAATTACATTCTAAAGAACTTTACTTAATAATCTAATATAGAATTGAAGAAATTCTCTATTATTAATCTTATTACTTGACTTTAAAAACAGTTCGATAGAATTCTACGTAAGATACGCATTTTCATAAGTAAAATCAACTTCAATATTTTCTTTGCAAGAAAAACATTTTCTTTGTAAGCCGATTTTAATACTCTCATCATTCGTGTTTCAACACCGTCTCATTGAATTGAAATATTGTAACCATATGTCACAACTGGAATATTCTGAAAAACTGGAGGGCCACATTTTTCTGTCTTTTTTCTAGTCGCTATCATTTCAGCCTGCGTCAATATCTTTTCACGTTACGCTTAAAGGAGCCGATGATATAAAGAATCTATGTAGTTATTTAGTCTCGTTCGAATTCAACTTTTATATGAAGATATATTATGTGGTATTTGTTATTATTGTATCACTCAGACATACTGATAAATGATCTATCATTTTAAAAGCTATTGGATTGATTTCGATCTATTTTTTTCTTCTTCTTAAAACCTTGGTCCTTATTTAAAAAAAAAACATTTTTTTAATTTTTTTTATATCATAGGAAGCAAACGAACATGTGGGTCTCCTGATGTTAAGTGATCACCACCGTCCATAGACACTTGCAATACCAGAAGAGTCGCAAATGCGTTGCCACCCTGTGTTTGGGGAGGGGGATTGGAGAAAGTGGGCCTCCGGCGCTCTCACTGACCAAACGAAACGCAACAATGCAAGCACTGTTACTTAAAGTCGGTTTTCTGCGAGAGGGTGGTACTACCACAGGCGAGCCGACCCATTCATGCTGATACCAATAATAGATTCAGCCTGGCTCTACTACCTACACCCAATACAACCACTACAACACCACATCATGATATCTTCATCTAACATTAAGTTTTATGAAACTACGATTTTGGAAGTACTACGCGTTCAACGCTGTGTGTTTTCTTGCCGTGGGGCAAGCGGTGAAGTACTTGTATTTTTTCCTCTGTGCGTATAATGTTGTTAGGACAATAACCGACGCAGACGAAGTCACGGATATAAGCCATATTAAAATTAATGAATGAATACAAGATTGCAGTTTTTTAGTTTGTACATTTGCAAGTTTAATGCCACATGGCATTTTCTTCCATCACACGAGCGGTATTGTTATCAAGAACGAAAGTTATTGTAGGCAGTGCAAATATAAAAATAGCAAAACGAATAATTAATACAATAATTGTTTGTGTTATTTTTTGCAAGCCTCCTATTTTTATAAGATTAATAATATAATAACATATGGTTTTCATATTTGCAAACACTGTTTATTAGTTAGACTAGAAAGGTACTTATATTCAAATCGCTATCGCCAATCAAATTAGAAGCAAGCTCCGAAGTAGACAACAAAGAGGGCTGCGGTCTGTGTTAATTAACTACTGACAGAAAACTTGAATAGAACAGAGCAATTTAGAAACTGTTTATCAGTATAAGCACCCTGAAATTACAACAAGAGAAATTTATGTTTTGTTTTTAGTATATATCCCATTTTGACTTTAACATGAAAATTAACTGTACCGTTTCTGGTCATGCTTATTAAACAAGTAAAATTAGATTTGAAAGCAAAATTTAAATAGATAACAATGACTTAATTATTGAAGCTATGGGCTTATTGAAGCTAAGCTATATATTATTGCAAATGATAGTGAAAATTGTATCAATATCCGCAGTGAAGTTTAGAACAGCTAAGGGAACACACACACACCGTGAATAGCAAGTTCTTTTTATAATTTTTACAAATTATAAATGTTACCATTTACACTAAATATACGTGACGTGAATAAAGTGTCACTGTGCTATTTAGGACTACCTGATATCTATGATTTCACCTGCGTCGTTTATCTTAATAATATATTTTATTTACACATGAAAAAAAGATATGCACCACACCGCTTACACATTGAAATCTGTCTAGTAGTTTTTGTGTGATGCGCACACAACGGTATACCTCTATTACTTGATGGGTATAGATATAATGTAATTATTTAGTCGTATCAATAAAAATCGTAGTTTTGAAATGCTTTAATAAATTTATATGACATCGTTAGATAAGAACCAAGTGTCTCTCATATGTAGAACTAAGAACAAATCGGTATTTATGGCCAGACTAAGTATATAATTCTGTAATAATTTTGAACGATTAAATATATAATTACATTCTAAAGAACTTTACTTAATAATCTAATATAGAATTGAAGAAATTCTCTATTATTAATCTTATTACTTGACTTTAAAAACAGTTCGATAGAATTCTACGTAAGATACGCATTTTCATAAGTAAAATCAACTTCAATATTTTCTTTGCAAGAAAAACATTTTCTTTGTAAGCCGATTTTAATACTCTCATCATTCGTGTTTCAACACCGTCTCATTGAATTGAAATATTGTAACCATATATCACAAATGGAATATTCTGAAAAACTGGAGTGGCACATTTTTCTATCTTTTTTCTCTAGTCGCCATCATTTCAGTCTGCGTCAAGATCTTTTCACGTTACGCTTAAAGAAGCTGATGATATAAAGAATCTATGTAGTTATTTAGTCTCGTTCGAATTCAACTTTTATATGAAGATATATTATGTGGTATTTGTTATTATTGTATCACTCAGACATACTGATAAATGATCTATCATTTTAAAAGCTATTGGATTGATTTCGATCTATTTTTTTCTTCTTCTTTAAACTTACAGCCTGTACATATTTTAGCCTAGAAACATGTTTTACTTTAAATTAATCTGATTTTCACACATTTATACCCTATTTTTTGTTCGAAAAAGACCGGTGAACCTGTAAAGACCTGGTCAATAGCGTAGTCAGTTCGAGGAAATCTTTTTCCCATACGTGAGATTTGTGATACCAATAATAGATTCAGCCTGGCTCTACTACCTACACCCAATACAACCACTACAACACCACATCATGATATCTTCATCTAACATTAAGTTTTATGAAACTACGATTTTGGAAGTACTACGCGTTCAACGCTGTGTGTTTTCTTGCCGTGGGGCAAGCGGTGAAGTACTTGTATTTTTTCCTCTGTGCGTATAATGTTGTTAGGACAATAACCGACGCAGACGAAGTCACGGATATAAGCCATATTAAAATTAATGAATGAATACAAGATTGCAGTTTTTTAGTTTGTACATTTGCAAGTTTAATGCCACATGGCATTTTCTTCCATCACACGAGCGGTATTGTTATCAAGAACGAAAGTTATTGTAGGCAGTGCAAATATAAAAATAGCAAAACGAATAATTAATACAATAATTGTTTGTGTCATTTTTTGCAAGCCTCCTATTTTTATAAGATTAATAATATAATAACATATGGTTTTGATATTTGCAAACACTGTTTATTAGTTAGACTAGAAAGGTACTTATATTCAAATCGCTATCGCCAATCAAATTAGAAGCAAGCTCCGAAGTAGACAACAAAGAGGGCTGCGGTCTGTGTTAATTAACTACTGACAGAAAACTTGTTACAATAGAACAGAGCAATTTAGAAACTGTTTATCAGTATAAGCACCCTGAAATTACAACAAGAGAAATTTATGTTTTGTTTTTAGTATATATCCCATTTTGACTTTAACATGAAAATTAACTGTACAGTTGCTGGTCATGCTTATTAAACAAGTAAAATTAGATTTGAAAGCAAAATTTAAATAGATAACAACGACTTAATTATTGAAGCTATGGGCTTATTGAAGCTAAGCTATATATTATTGCAAATGATAGTGAAAATTGTATCAATATCCGCAGTGAAGTTTAGAACAGCTAAGGGAACACACACACACCGTGAATAGCAAGTTCTTTTTATAATTTTTACAAATTATAAATGTTACCATTTACACTAAATATACGTGACGTGAATAAAGTGTCACTGTGCTATTTAGGACTACCTGATATCTATGATTTCACCTGCGTCGTTTATCTTAATAATATATTTTATTTACACATGAAAAAAAGATATGCACCACACCGCTTACACATTGAAATCTGTCTAGTAGTTTTTGTGTGATGCGCACACAACGGTATACCTCTATTACTTGATGGGTATAGATATAATGTAATTATTTAGTCGTATCAATAAAAATCGTAGTTTTGAAATGCTTTAATAAATTTATATGACATCGTTAGATAAGAACCAAGTGTCTCTCATATGTAGAACTAAGAACAAATAGATCGAAATCTGTCTTGTAGTTTTTGTGTGATGCGGACACAACGGTAGACCTCTATTTTTATAGTTATAATGTAATTATTTAGTCATTTGGTATTTGGTTTTGTAGATAATCAACAATGACTTATAATTTATATCCCAATTCCAAAAATCAAATTTTCGTGATTTGAATGTATTATTATGTTTCCAAACATTTTCCATTAGATAATTCGCTCCTTCGGTTTCACCTTCAAAAGCGAATTGGCGTTTACAAATAATCAGAGTATCCGAAATCGCAAGACGTAACAATTTTCTTCTAATGAGGTAACATTATACGTTATCAACAATGAGATATTTTACAAAAGCTACGCTACGTTGTATATTAAGATGTTAATAAAGGCAATGTACCCAACAATATTGAAATTCTAAGAATTCTAACATTCCAATCTTGAGTATTCAGTTTAAATAAACCTCAACGGAATTTTCTGAAAATAATTCTTCCGGATCTCCATTGGAGAAATTATTACGGTAGCCGATGGGGAAAACAGTCTTTAAATGACTTTGTTTACAATTTGTATATATAATTTAATATTTTTTTATGGGTATTAATTAAATTTTATTATAATGTTTATTATTAAAAGAATTCAGGTTTGTTGAGTATACAGGTGGATGAATAGAAAGTAGAAGAAGACTGAAAAAGGTGTGGATGGATTGTGTGAAAAATTATATGTGTATAAAAGGTGTGAATACTGAGATGATATCTGACAGGGGAGAGCGGAAAAGGAAAACATGTTGTGCCGACCCTACTTAGGTGGGATAAGGGTAAGAAGATGATGAGGAATTCAGCTTTTGTTTTCCAAAGGTGGACATATTAAAAACGAATGATGAAATATAGACAACAACATACACAGGTTAGGGTGATGAGTTTCAAGAAAAAAATTGTGATCCGAAGAATGAATTTCAAATGTTTAATTTGAAAGGTTATTGCGATTACACCTCGTGATAAATCTTTAAATGTAACTCAGTTTAAATGTGCTGACCTAAAATAACCAAAACAAAAGAGCTGCAAAATTAGATAACGATTCCTAAAGCCTTGTATCTTTTCTTGTTAGTTGTTAAATTGTTAACCTCTTACAGGTCACTAGCCTCCGGTTACTAAATTGTTACACAACAAAGTATCGAAATAATTATATACATTTACAACTTTTCGTGCTAAACGAAATTCATCGGTAACAATAGTCAGCAATTACATAACATTGAAAACGGAAACCCTAACCGGTGTATACACGCCACAGCGCGCACTATACTGAACTATTAAAGAGGTCATTCGAGCACTGAAACGCAGTCACAAAGGGAGCAAGCCACTTACGTCCACTTACTTGTTCTTTCTTGGCATTCTTTCAGATGTTTGATAGTGGGGCCGCGCTGGCCTTATGAGTAGCTAATGCGATTGTTCAGTTAAATATTACGCGAACAGCTTTTTGCCTTTATGTGTTACTATTTTGGATATAATTTAATTTATATATCGATTATTATATTGTATTTTTATAGCTGATTACATCTCTCTTTTTTGGATATTAAAAATGTGACAAAGGTTCAATTGAATCCAAAAAATAAGTGGCCGTGAACCATCTACGAAAAATTGCGCATCAAATTATCATAGTCCTATGCCGTGGTTGCCGTCGTTCAGTGGTTTTGACTTAATTGATACACAAAGGAACTCTGTTTTAATTAGATATATACGTACGTACATAACGTAACTTAGCAGTGCTACAATCTGAATATATTAGTCGTTAATAAGTATAAGTCGTCCAAAATGAACTAAATCCAATTTCAGCCATTCCTAATAGTTTGTGTTATTTTTCATAATCTTCAAAATCTTGTTCGTGTAAAATATGAAGATCATAAAAAAACTAAAAACCTTATAGACGGCAAAATTTGAACTTCGATCTCGTTGTATAAAAACTGAAAATTTTAATAGAATTAATCTTGTTATATGAACGATTAAAATTGGATTTAGCTCATTTTAAAATGTAACGATACCTGTATTGTCTTCTTCTTGCGAAACGATTCTCATATATAGCTCGGGATTCACAAATTACATGAGAAGCGAATTCAGTGTTAATAAACAGTGAAGTCATTATTCTACCTCTTCATGCAACCTGTACTGAATACATGTACGCATATACTCAGCTATGCATTTCGAGAAATTGAGGAAATATAAGATTTATCAAATCAATTTAAATAAATATCAACAAAAGCATATAAATAGTTTAAGTATCATGCAAGTAGATGTGTTTGTAATGCGTTTTTTATATTTATATTTCAAGATAAGGATTACTAAAGAACAAACTTTAATGGTCATCGGATATACTTATACGTTGGTTTTTAATATCAAACTCATGTGATATTGAGTGACAATATTGCCAAAATGCATCTAAACCTTGAAAACGAATTCAGCTGCTTCTGCAAAACATTCCATTTGTAGTTTTTTAAAATATAATACCAAGATACATTTGCACTAAAATATTATGTGTTTAAAAATGTATATATAGTTTAAATTTCTATTTTCACCGCGGACGACTTTCAAAACCTACGTAATTGATAATCAAATAATATATTATCATGTCTACCAAGTAGATGAGTTAACATTTAAAATGTATCTATTCGAAATATCTAGCAACCAGCGTAGAACAAATTACATTGCCACGCGAACGCGACGTTCAGCGCAAGTAACAATTTCCACCGTTGGAAATTGTCCAAAGATAAACTCGTGTTCAAGTTTCAATTAGCCGAGCTATCGGTCGATCGTATGTGCTTCGGTGGATGGCCGGAGATTGCTTTTCTAATTATGCAAGACGTTTCTAACTAATCGAGCCAGCGCGTTATTTGTCTTTGTGATATCTATTGCCATTTTTATCGACGTATTATGTTTGTACGTTACTTAGTAGGTGATACCTGTGACTTGAAAATGGCTTTTTAAATTAATTATTTATAGTGATAGTCAATTCTTAAATTGAACTATTAATCATCGATTATCTTATTTTAATTGCAATTTTGTCAGCTGTCACTATATCTCTCTAATTCTTATATAGAATTTAAGTAGCCCTGGTTTAATTTTATAACTACTGATTAGTCATTAAAAAACAATAATATTTGATTTAAACAACAATGAAAGATATCCTCTATTTGCCAGCAAAGGTTTCGTAAAAATCGATCCAGCCTTTTGTATAATTAGCCCCTACAAACAACATACAATTCAGTTTTATTTATATGTATATATACATGTACTCTTAAAATTATATCTTTTTCACACTAGGATTGATTATTCAAAAGCAGAGTAAAAAGCAGTATAGCAAGATGATATACTTTATTCCGTTCAGCTCTCAGCAACTTCTGAGAAAGTATATTTGTTATGATACAGATTTTTCCTTGTTTTCCCTTTTACTACATATTTGCCAAAGACGTAGTCACGAATTTTCTATATAATAAATGTGACATATCAAGTGGAAAGGCTAACTAACTAACACGTATATGAAGATTTTTATAGTTCAGTCAATTAGCTTTTAATCGAGTCAAAGTGTCTGTTATCCGTTCTTGTTGAGGTGCAAAATGGCTCAATATATTATGACCAGACTTTTTCAAACAAATAAAGGACTCTCCAGGGTATCACTATTATTATTTTAAGTATAATTAAGTAGTAGGAATACGTTTTTTCAGAATTTAGTTCAAAGCGGTTAAAAGTCATTGAGATGAAGTAATGAAGACAAAGTTAACATAAAAAGCATAATCACAATTGAAATTGATAAAATATATAGTTGACAAAGTAATATTCATCGCTGGCACTTGCTAATAAATTCATATTTTTAATTGAAGATTTTCTTATTTTTTATTGCAGATATAAACGTAATTAGCTATAGCAAATGCTTCATAGACTGGCGTAGTAATTAAACCAGTACATTCCCCCGAGAACAAGCTTTCACCCAGCAATGAGATATTTACAAATCGGTACAAACAATGTTCAAAGATTCTATTAAGAAAACTTACTATTATAATAAAATATACGTTATCTATAAATGAAAGTGAATATTAAATGATATTGTATTTACTTAATTAATGTAATGTAGTAGAAGTATTTAAAGATCCAACAACAGAAATCCCCGCTGAATATTTCAAAGTAAAGTAATGCAAACAGAAAATATTTTACAATTTCAGACATGAAGCTCGTCTTTCAGATGGCGTTAATAGCTCCTTGTTTCTTTTGTTCTCTTTGTTTTTATACTGCAACAAAATACAAGCTCTCTATTTAGGTAAGAGATATTTTCTTTATATTAAAAAGAGTTAATTAAAGAGTGAACTCTCTGGATTGTTTACATACTGAAATAAAAGGTGTTCATCTCTCAGTACTTTCAAGTATTTAAATAGATATTTTTTATTTCTTTATGAATACTTTTAAAACAGATTTAATTAACATAATTGATACATCAATAAAAGTATATTACAAAATCATTTATTTTATTCAGTTTAGGCTAAGTTAGCTAAGTTTAGGCTAAGGCTAAGAAGGTGCTTATGAGCGTCAAAACTACCACTGATTCGAAAAGACCGACCGACTAACGTGGTTAAAACGCACTCGGAAATGGCACAGATTTATACAGTTTTTCGCAAAAAGTACAAAGTTCTCTTTATGAGTAGTGAAACAAAAATATATGTATTGTAGGTGATAAAGACACGCCGTCGCACGCACGTCGACTCGCCCAGGGTACTACCACCCAACCCACAGAAACACAGACGTGAAGTAATAATGCTTCCATTGTTGCGTTTCGTTCGGTCAGTTAGAGCGCCGCGGGCACCTCTCCCATACCCTTCCCCCTCCCCTCTACGTGTCCCTCACCCCTCAAACACAGGCTGGCAACGCAACGCGACTCCCCTGGTGTTGCTATTGTCTATGGACGGCGATGATCACTGAACATCAGGTAATTCGCCTGTTCGTACGCTTCCTATGGTAAAAAAAATATGTCTAACCCCATCTCATCAACTTCCTTTTTCCCTTATCCTATTAAAGTAAAGTTGAACACTATATATTTCTGTCAACTATCAGCTCAGTATACAAACCTTTCATACATATATCATTTTAACATAATCCATCCATAGCTTCTTCGGTTATCCTCTATTTTTATATCTGTCTTCCTTTACATTTAACAGTCTTCAAATTATATAACTTTCTCCCTCCTTGTAAAATTCTTGAACGACGATTATTTTAGTACTCATACCTCCGTACTTATTCTGATATACTTATTGCTAAAGTTACCCATCAAACATATGTATCTGTCAACGTGGAAGATAATGTTCATTAAAATCAAAAACAACATGTGTAACTAATGATATCATTAACTCAAATTAACTACAGATAAAGGCTTTATTTTATTAATTTAATATGATTGAGACGATTGAGGTTCTAAGAGATTATAAGGTTCTCAAACTAAGAAATTCTAATTATATCATAATAATCATAATAAATGTATATTCTGGCGAAGATAACATTAATGTATTTTGTAAGTATACAAAACATTCAGAACTTTTGTTCGATGTTAAGTATTCGTCAATTTTCAAGTAACAAAATATCCATACACCATTGATGTACAAAAACCCAAGTGCATACTTAACGTCTCACAGACGACACACAAAAATAAGTGCATAATTTTGGATTATGCATTCATTTCAAATAGTCTCGTGTCACTTGCTTACTTGTAAAAGCAACTTTAAACCATTCAGGTAAGGTTGAACTTGCAAAATTTGCACGTATGTATATTGGGGAGTTTTTACGGCCGGTTTTGAGTGATACTTTTATTCGAGAATGTGCGTCTCGGGTTTTTATACGTCAATACCACACACACAAATATTCATACATATCCTTACTAATATTATAGAGATGAATGTGAGTTTGTTTGTTACGCTTTCACTCCTTAAATACTCAATCGGACATCATAAAATTTTGCATATACACTTTAAATAGAGCGGTGGTAGGGTTTCATAGCCTGACTGGGTCGCACCACCATGTATATGGCGAAAAAGCCCGTAATAGTGATTCGCTTCTGCGGGTCGCGTTTCGGGATCAGCCTGTGCATATCCAGCTTTTTGCAGGCCGGCATGACAGCGGCGACCGGCGATGGATAGTATGTCTCTCGGTGGTCGCCATTGTTTTTGGATTGTACTGTGCTTACCATCAGGCACAGTACAGTCACTTTGCCGAGCTAC
>MU160751.1:46572-64641 GCA_015888305.1 Antheraea pernyi | reverse complement strand
ATTTTAGCTATTGTAGTTTTTGTTTCTTGTTCGTTGGTTGGTAATTTAAAACAAATATATGCAGTATTGTTTTGTATTGATAGAACGACAGCAGTTTGCGTCTGGGCGAGGGTCCGCAGCTCCAGCTGTCGCGGCTGGAGCGACGTTACAGCGGCGTGTACGCCTGCACCGTGGACAATGGCGTTGGACCACCAGTCGTCACGGAATTCCAACTCCAAGTTTTATGTATGTATTGCATTATATACTTGATACTAGCTCTTCCCGCGAGTTCGTCCGTATGGAATAGTTTGAATTAATGCCAAACAAGCAGCGGAAGCTCTCAAAAAGAGAAAAAATCCCGATTTTGATACATTCTTTATTGGTGCTCCGCTCTTATTAGTCTAAGGTGTTATAGTCTATAGCCTTCCTCAATAAATGAGCTATCCAACACTGAAAGAATTTAGAAGTAGTTCCTGAGATTAGCGCGTTCAACCAACCAAACAAACAAACCCTCCAGCTTTATAATATTAGTATAGATACCAGTGGGCCCGGCGGACGTTGTCCTGCCTTGATAATAAAAAAAACTAGAAGACAACCACAGCGCCACCTACCGGATCCAATAGTGAATCTAAACCATTCTTGAATCCACCTGAATACACACACAATATTCCTCAAAATTTGTCCAGTTGTTCAGTAAGAATTCATGCAGTCATATACACACGGACAGAAGAATTATATATATAAAGATACTAATAATGTAGAGAATGAAGAAAATACCGTCTTAAAGCCAAAACATGATGGTAGGGCGTACTATAATGTTGTCATCTTTAGCCAATATAGCTGAAACGGTACAAATAAACGTAATTATAATATACAGATCCACCAGAGATAACCGTGGAAAGGTCCTGGGTTCATACCGGGGAGGGATTCAGAGCTGAACTGTTGTGCACCGTGCTCGCTGACCCCCCGGCTGAGGTAAGCAAATAATAAACTAACCTTCGAAATTTTTCAGGTCCCCTATAGACTGGAGGTCTTCCAGTACGAGTTTAGATTGAGACGTTGTTATGTTTTATACTGTTTTTTTTTAAATATAGGGTCAGTCACCTGATGTTAAGTGATCACCACCGTCCATAGACACTAACAGCGCCAGGCGAATCGCAAGTGCGTTGCGTTGCTAGCCTGAGGGGAGGGGAAGGGAAGGTGGTGGTTAGGACACTAACCTAACGATACGCAGCAATGCAAGCACTGTTACTTTACGTCGGTGTTCTGTGGGTCGGGTGGTAGTACCCTGGTCAAGCCGACTCATTCATATTGAAACCAATAATAGCTTCAGCGTGGCTCTACCACATACAAGAGTCGATAATATTGATGTTTTTTTAAAGGATGATGGCTACTAGCTTATGCAGCAACTAGCTTGAGTTTTCGGATAACACAAAACCTTGCGTCCGAGTCGAAACTGTCGATGAGTTTTTGAGAGCTTTCTGTAAGCCTGTCTGGCTAGCTACCACCCTCAAGTTGTCAATCTATCGCCATGCACCATTTTTTTTATTTCAAAAGGCGGCAAACGAACATGTGGGTCACCTGATGTTAAGTGATCACTACCGTCCATAGACACTAGCAACACCAGGAGTGTCGCAAGTGCGTTGCCAGCCTGTGTGTGAGAGAGGGGTAGGGGAAAGGAGGTGGGCCTCCGGCGCTCTCACTGACCGAACGAAACGCAACAATGCAAGCACTGTTTGTTGAGGTGGGAGTTTCTATGAGAGGGTGGTACTACCCAGGGCGAGCCGACCCATTCATGCTGAAACTAGTAATAACTACAGCGTGGCTCTACCACGTGTTAATGTGTTCCGGCACATGCACTTGTGAGTCAAATATTAAAGAAACATGTCACTAAGAACGACCTAGGCATGAGGAGCAGTGTCATATCAAGGGTGGTAGACCATATTGTAATGTTGTCTACCATAGATATAAAGGGACCAACGATGCGAGCAAAAATGCTCCAATTTTCTTTGACCTGACTATCCGCTGGACAGCTTTACTATACTTTGCCCCGAACCTCTTGTACGCTATACATTAGACTTTTTATCCCAAAAGGTAGCAAACACATAGACGGTCCATCTGCTGTTACTGTCGCCTATGGGCAAATGCAATACTAAAGGTATCATTGTTGTGTTACCAGCTAGAAGAAAGTATTTTAATCCCTTTTGAAGAGCTTCATGTCATAACCCTGGAGGAAAACTGTCCTGGATAGTCTATTCCACAGCGATAGCGTAATGTTATACCCCCCTATTACTTACTATCTTCCTTACCTTTCCACTATTTCACCCTGTTAGCTTTCCTGTTGCTTGTCGCTATGACACACCCATCCCCTGACACTCAGTCCGGTTCTAGATCCCATACACGCTGGTTGTCAATTCAATTTCAATTTCTTTTAAGTGATTTAATTAAGTGTATTTCAAATAGTGTTTTTTTTTTAAACTATTTTACAAGTTCACGGATAACAGTACGCATAATGAAGGTTCTGAGGAAAACTTTAGGGTTGAATTTGCAGCAAAATCCATATCCTAATTAAAAAAACCTTTCTTTGTAACTCCCGATTCTGTATCTTATTAAAAAGATCACTCCTTTCAACTCCAAATTCCGTATATATATTACAATAACGTTAATCCCAACATGTTTTTATATAAATCCAGCGGGAACGGCGGACGTTGTCTTGTCCTGATGATTAAAAAAATATAGACGAATTATATACCTAAATCTTCCTCCTGAATCATTCTATCGACTGGTAAAAACCACATGAACATCCATTCAGTAGTTTTTTAGTTTATCGCGAACAGACAGACAGACAGACGCGGCAGAGGATTTTGTTTTATACTATGTAACGATGATATGGTCTTCTAAATTTCCCAAAGTTTGACGTAATAATAAACACCCACACTCATTCAAAGCAGCAGCATTCGTCTGGGCTCTATTGGAAGGTTATTATTAGCAAGACTCTTTGTCATATGACAATACAGTCCATAAGAGAGGCAATTTATACGACTACCCTCATGATTGCGATTCTTATTGGTTTGTTTCTAATTGGAACTTGTTTCAGGTCTCGTGGTATCAGAATTCGTTTCCTTTAAGCGCTTCAGAAAGGGTGACGATGTCAGCGCGTGGAAACAATCACACCCTACTCATAGCCAACGTTCAACCAGAAGATTTCGGGAATTACAGGTATTTTTATTATTTTTATCTTTTACCCCCTCTGTGATAAAACTGTAGAACTCTCTTGACTATACACTGAAAATTTCGGTCAATAACTGATAACGGGTGGTGAAGAGAACATAACAGGCAAATATACAATAATATATATTTTTTAAACTTTGTTTACGTGTATAGGCCGCCATGATGGCACTAATTTCGAGTCACTTTACCTTAAATAAGAACATGTGGAATTCACAGGCGGTTCATTTTTGTAGTTTTTTTTTTAATGGAAATATCTATTCTCTGACAGTTGTGTGGCAGACAATAGTCTTGGTCGAGCTCGACAGCACGTGGAAGTATCGGGAAGACCAGGCCCAGCTCGGTTCACGTCCCCGCCGTTAGCTCGTACTCCGACGGGCTACACGCTGGGCTTCGCGGTGGACAGCTACCCACCGCTGGACGAGCTCAGGCTCCTCTATCGTCAACTCGCGGTCAGATATTACATACGTTTTTCAAGTGGAAATTCTTTTAGGAGGGCTTAGAAATTCTGAACTTTATATGTGGAATCGCATTCCAACCAGTGTTCTTTTCTTTATACTTCATATTAAACGTAGCGGGGACTGGAACTCAAATACAGCTGCTGGAAGACACCCATAGGTACTTTTCGACAGATTTAAAGTCTGACGGTCGCCACCTAGAGGGTGGAGACGCCAGCAGCCTAATACCGGCGGATAATTGTTGTCACAATGACCAGGGGAAAATAGCGAAAAGGACCTGGTGTTCTCCTGAACGTAATCCAGCATCCACGACAGCGTACAGCCGCCCAAAGTCACTCAAGCAGCACACTGCGTTCACCGTCACTAAGGTCACTAAGTCCGGTATATGTAATTATCGTCTCCACCGTGCGAACGCGAAGCGAATATATTACAGGATTTCACCTGTAACGGCGCGATAATATCCCCTGGATTCTTTAATAGAATCAGGAGCAAGGTATGCGAAACAAAAGCGAAAATATTGTAGGTCATGTCGGCGCGATAGACTTTGCGAGAAGGAAAAAAAATTCGGCGACTATTCATGCACGACAGGAAAGGGGTGGGATGTTGGGAATTGTTGCGAGTTATAAATTATATGGCATTACCAGAGGGTAATAGGTAAAACTCTGTACCCCGCCCGTATCGCAATGTTTTCCATCACAAAAACTCAGGCACTTATTCAAACCTACTGTGATTACGTATCAGAACTTACTAACACTGACCCATCATCGTATCAAACTTCCAAATATACAGGGAGTCGATTTCCAAACAAATACAATCGAAGAAGTGAATGGATATAGTTGGGTGGCATTTTTTAAATACAACGCTTGGCCGAACGAATATGGCAACTATGTTAATCTTGGAAATGTTAGAGTTGATGGTGTCTTTTTTGATGTCTAGAGTTTTATCAAAATCCCGATGGGCCAGTAATAGTGAGGATGCAGTGAGTTGGCTGCCATCTATGAAAGGTTCCCAGTTACGCCGTTAAAAGGCATCATTTGCAGGAACATAAGCCTCTTCCCGAAGGAAGATATGGGTATAATCACTACGTCCGGGTAGTACTACAAGAACATTTGTCAGGCTTAGCTTTCCTCGCGATGTTTTCTTTCACCGTTCGCTGCTAGTGTTACCAATTTAAATTAGTAAATGTACGTGAATTCCGAAGAAAATTGTTGGTTCTTACGGACATCAGATTGATATTCTACCGGTCAAATCACTACACCACGGCTTTCTCATAGTGCACAGCTATAACTGCCGCTTGGCGTTAAAAACAGATGCCCTTTCTACCAAAACAAGTATCGTTCGAGTTACAGGGAAATCGTTCAGTTAAACAGTGTTCATCATCATCATCAGCCTGTAAGAGACTCACTGCAGGGCCATAGACCTCTTCCCAAAGGAAGGTATGGGCTAATCATCACATCAGACTTTGGATCGTTATACCACCAATTACACCACTAGACCACGACGACTTTCTCTTTTTTTTTTTATTGTAGCACGGCAAAATGACTACACTGTGCCCGATGGTAAGCACAGTACAATCCAAAAATAATGGCGACCACCGAGTGACACACTATCCACCGCCGGAGCTGGATATGCACAGGCTGATCTCGAAACGCGACCCGGAGAAGCGAATCACTATGACGGGCTTTTTCGCCCTATACATGGTGGTTGCGACACAGTCAGGCTGTAGATCCCTACCACCCCGCTTTCGCCATTGCCTCGTTCGTTATTCAGCAGGGTGCACCACGTGCAGGTGAGGTTGGCTTGGATGTCTCAAGTCTTTGATGTTATTCGACACCCCTTACTGACACTGGAGAATCTGGTGTTACCAAATATAAATATGATAGGGAATAAACCATTTATTATGCAGATGAACGAGTCCTTCCAACAGCCAGGACGATGGCATGATGTGGCAATACCAGCTCCAGCAGCGCGAGGAACCCTCACACACACGGTGCAGTACGAGCTGAAGGGCTTGCAGCCAGGAGCTGTCTACGAAGCTATCGTACAGGCCAAGAACAGATATGGTTGGAACGAGGTGATACGATAATACATTTTGAAACTATTAAAACTGCTGTATACATTATATTTCTTGTTTTACTTTTACTATCAAATGAGATGCAAAAGTCGTGAGTATTCAAATCCTTGTCAGAATTAACAAAAAGATTTTTTTTAATATATCATAGGAGGCAAACGAACAGGTCACCTGATGTTAAGTGATCACCACCGTCCTGAGACACTTGCAACACCAGAGGAGTCGCAAGTGCGTTGCCAGCCTGCGTTTTGGGGGCAGGGGGAGGGAGGAGGGGTAAGGGGAAGGGGGAAGGGAAGTGGGCCTCCAGCGCTCTCACTGACCTGACGAAACGCAACAAGTTACAGCAAGCACTGTTACTTCACGACGGTGTTCTGTGAGAGGGTGGTTAAAAATTGAAAATATCAAACATTTTAAATATGTACAGCTAACAATGTAGTATAAAAATTAATCGATAGATGGCGTTTTAATATAGATCGGACCATTACCGATTAAATTCAACTTTCAATGTATATATATAGTATGTGAAATATGTTTACCAGGCAAAGGGTAGAATACCTTTCGCAGATACCAACTCTCTAGTTCTAACTAAATTATAACTCTACGTAACGTTGCACTTTGGGCAAAAAATGACCGCTATAAGAAATAGGAATTAATATCGTGAGAATTTTTTTCCATTTTGTATAAAAAAACATTTATGTACTGTGATTTAGAATAAAATTTTGAGATGTTATGTATAACGCCTTAGTAGATTCTTATAATATGGAAGCTGGTTTTGACTCTGTTCCTTTATTAACATCCAGAGATGAAACTTACGTGGACTGATAATCTGTCGAATATAGTACGTTTTCCTCGTGCGTCCCCTTTTTTATTTTACAAAGGCATGATTGTGGCGAAAAATCGAATACCGTAGTGGTATAAATCTATATTTTCATCACAGGTGAGCGACATCTTCCAGTTCCACACACTGGGAGGGCCGCACACAGCGCACGCGGACGAATTAACACCAATGTACTCGAAAGCGTCCAAACACCGACTGACGCATGTTCTCCACGTTATCGCTTTATATACCATATTCTCCCCCCTGATCGCCGGCCTCTGAAGTTTCGTAATTCGAATGTCACTTTAAAACTCCCATAAACTGTGTTGCTATATATAAAAAATATTTTCTACCATCTTTTTGTATATTTCCCAAACGATCGTGTAACGATTGCGATGACACCAAAGATTTCCTTTTCTATGTGTTTATTTTAAGGTAAATTTTAAGCTTTTAGGAGAACTTACTTATAGAGACTGTGTTCTAGTGAATATTTTTCTGAATGTAAAATTAAAATGATGCTAATAAATAATGAATCGACGCTGGATAATTATTTGATGTGTGTATTCGTATTTTTGTAGTAAGTGATACTATGACGTCATCAATAATGCTTTCATAGACAACATAGGTCCCTTATATTTTAATAGCTTTACTCCTTTACGTCACAGCCAGCCAGGATTTACGTACATTATTAATATATCTTTTTAACAAATAAGTTAATAATATGAAGGCTTACCTGTTTTTACTGGACTTCAATGAACATTGTACAATAATTTAAACACACGCTTTTAAATAATTTTGTGGAATTTTAACGGGATTAGGTCAATGATATTATAATAAAAAAGCAGTAGATACGTCATAAGCGCTTCGACGGCGCCGCGTTAAAACTTGGCTAGCAAACGTGATCTAGCCCCGTCAATCCCCCCTTATTTAAGCAACATATAACTATTTCTTTTTCACCGATATTGAGAATATACCATCTTACTTCCACATTTTATGTAAGACAGTGTGTCGTTACGATATTACTTTACGTATGTGTGCGTTATAGTGCCATTTGTTTTGTCAAAATATCATATAGTTAACGTATCTACAGCTTTTTGCTTATAATATCATTGTGATTATGTACTGGGGGCCGTCGATAAAGAAGATTACAACTAAAACAGTGCTAAAACGTGTTGGAAATACATTTACATTACTAATATAAAAACTTTTCACATTACAAGATCATGCAAAAAGAGCAAGGATATATATAATTTCAGAATTAATATAAAAATATGTATACACAATGCAATGTATATAAGTCTGCGTATTCTTAAAATGCATGAATTCAAATTGTAATACTTTTAAAATTCAAAACTTCAATGTTATTTTTGGCAACCAATCGTCCAGATTATTACTGCCACTATCGAGTATGTAATAATATTACGAGTCTCGTGCGATAATTGCAATGTTGTAACAAGATGGCGGCCTCCCTTGTTAAGTCTTTCTAAGGAGTTTTTGTGACATCTCAGAATTCATGCTCCGTGGTATTATTATTCCATCCACTTCACTTTTACGCAATAACCGAAGTTTAATACGTAATATGCCACCAATGTTACAAATACAAGACTATGGATAAAATATAAATAATATAAAAATAACAGACTACAATCGCACCAAAAACTCCTAGCGAAAAGTTTGCCACCTTTCTTTTCGTACTGACTACGCTATTGACCTAGCAAGGTTTTAACAGCTTCACCGGACTGCAAGGGCTAGCGCTTAATTAAGGCACTCAGGCAATTTTGAACGCCATTGTATTAACTATGAAAATAAATTGTCCCATAAACTTCCATAGTATAAAGTTAAAGTGAATGACATTGTAATAAAAAAAATCTATCATACCATTTTTGTTTGTTACTTTTTTCCGTAAGCTTATTTCCAGTTTATTGACGGTCCTTTATTATTACGGGCATAATTATGTAAATGTATGTTTTTTGTAGGCGTACCGGCTTTTGTACATTTTTAAACGAGATTTTTACTAAAAAAACATCCATATTAATGAATTTATTAAATACGTTCGTAGGTAATATTTAATTATAAGCAATAACTCGTGTTAGTGATAAAGCTATTTAGATTTATTGATATAAGTAATGTTCGTACCAATGATATTTTTTCGTGATTAATTTATATTTAAATTGAATTACGGTATGTGTGTTCTTGTCTATTTAATATACGAAATAATGGCGACTGATTATTTTCATAAGTAAATAACAGGTTTTATTCAATGTTCTGTTATGCTACTGTTATAACTGCGTGTTCGTCACGAAGTTTTGTCTATGGTCGCTATAGATGCAGACGTGGCCTAGGAACAGATTATAATCATGCATTATTATCTATATTATTGGAATGACAAATGTGTTCGAAAGTTTTTCTTCATCTTTATTAGAATAACTTTGGAGTTTATCTTTTAGTAAAAATAGCCGAAACTTCGTCACGCAGATATGAGCGTAGCATTACACTAAAAGGCCTTTGATACAATATGACAATAGAGATGTATTATCTATGTAATTTTTACTCTCTGATATTCAGTACGAATGAGATCCAACTGCAAAATAAATACTGCTAATGAAAAGTCTGTTCTACAATTTTTGTTCTAATTTATCATTTATCATCATCATCAGTGTTGATTTCACAATTCATTTGATACGAAATACGGCGATAGTACAGATGAGCTGACAGTGCTTATCTCCCACGTGACAACCATTTTGAACTGTGAAATGAAGACCAAAGTATTAACTATAAACCTTCGATCAACAATAACTAGATAAAGGGTCACGTACAAAATCGATGCTATATTTAAGCAACATATAACTATTTCTTTTTCACCGATATTGAGAATATACCATCTTACTTCCACATTTTATGTAAGACAGTGTGTCGTTACGATATTACTTTACGTATGTGTGCGTTATAGTGCCATTTGTTTTGTCAAAATATCATATAGTTAACGTATCTACAGCTTTTTGCTTATAATATCATTGTGATTATGTACTGGGGGCCGTCGATAAAGAAGATTACAACTAAAACAGTGCTAAAACGTGTTGGAAATACATTTACATTACTAATATAAAAACTTTTCACATTACAAGATCATGCAAAAAGAGCAAGGATATATATAATTTCAGAATTAATATAAAAATATGTATACACAATGTATTATAATAAGTCTGCGTATTCTTAAAATGCATGAATTCAAATTGTAATACTTTTAAAATTCAAAACTTTAATGTTATTTTTGGCAACCAATCGTCCAGATTATTACTGCCACTGTCGAGTATGTAATAATATTACAAGTCTCGTGCGATAATTTCAATGTTCTAACAAGATGGCGGCCTCCCTTGTTAGGTCTTTCTAAGGAGTTTTTGTGACATCTCAGAATTCATGCTCCGTGGTATTATATTCCATCCACTTCACTTTTACGTAATAACCGAAGTTTAATACGTAATATGCCACCAATGTTACAAATACAAGACTATGGATAAAATATAAATAATATAAAAATAACAGACTACAATCGCACCAAAAACTCCTAGCGAAAAGTTTGCCACCTTTCTTTTCGTACTGACTACGCTATTGACCTAGCAAGGTTTTAACAGCTTCACCGGACTGCAAGGGCTAGCGCTTAATTAAGGCACTCAGGCGATTTTGAACGCCATTGTATTAACTATGAAAATAAATTGTCCCATAAACTTCCATAGTATAAAGTTGAAGTGAATGACATTGTAATAAAAAAAATCTATCATACCATTTTTGTTTGTTACTTTTTTCCTTAACCTTATTTCCAGTTTATTGACGGTCCTTTATTATTACGGGCATAATTATGTAAATGTATGTTTTTTGTAGGCGTACCGGCTTTTGTACATTTTTAAACGAGATTTTTACTAAAAAAACATCCATATTAATGAATTTATTAAATACGTTCGTAGGTAATATTTAATTATAAGCAATAACTCGTGTTAGTGATAAAGCTATTTAGATTTATTGATATAAGTAATGTTCGTACCAATGATATTTTTTCGTGATTAATTTATATTTAAATTGAATTACGGTATGTGTGTTCTTGTCTATTTAATATACGAAATAAAGTTCAAAATGGTTGTCACGTGGGAGATAAGCACTGTCAGCTCATCTGTACTATCGCCGTATTTCGTATCAAATGAATTGTGAAATCAACACTGTTGATTTCACAATTCATTTGATACGAAATACGGCGATAGTACAGATGAGCTGACAGTGCTTATCTCCCACGTGACAACCATTTTGAACTGTGAAATGAAGACCAAAGTATTAACTATAAACCTTCGATCAACAATAACTAGATAAAGGGTCACGTACAAAATCGATGCTAAAAATTGTCCGCGTAAATACCTATATACTTATATGTAGCTATTCGTTTACTAAGAAAGGGAGAAAAAAAGTTGAAAAAAGTTTTAAAACAGTTTTAAGTTCAACCTAATTACAACCATAACACCTAGTAATAAAGTCACAAATGTTCAAAATATTATCTAGTACTTACAATAAAACGAGCAATAACTTACTCCCCTCCCAAATGAAAAGACAACATAAACAACATTTAGTGAGAATTCAATCTTAACACATAATGAATAAAGTACGTTTTCCCGTTATTGTGCATGTTTGTGCGTGGCGAGGCCAAACATTTGTATCACAGGTTTAAAATCGGTAATTTTATTGATAATTTGATATTTTTTGCTAGTTTAAAGCTTATAATATAACTTATTCAACATGTATTTAGCGAAAATAAGATACTCCGGCCGTTAAATTGCTTTTTCGGGTATTATTTTTGCATCTTTTGAATACACTGCGGCATGTGAAACAGGCTTACATTGGCTGTGTTTCAAACAAAATAAGGACACACATTTCAAGTGAGCTCTTATTTACCCAGACGTATTTTTCGCGCCGACCCTTTATCTAGTTATTGTTGATCGAAGCTATAAACTATGAAACCTCACAAATATCAAGACCATTTTGTAATTAACCGTGTTAGACTACAACGTATTCTAAATTCATCGTTTTGTCTTGTCGACACGATTGTTGTTCTTTGACAATATTTTTAAATATTCAAATTTCTTTACGATATCTTCCGTTAGCAAAATCGGATAGTATTACCATATCCATATATTGAACACACAAATCAGGAAAATTAGTTAGTACATTTCGATGTGTGAATCGTTTCATAGTGGTTCGACATTTCAGCGGCACTAATAATATTAAATTAACTCATTTATGATATATTTTTCTTAATTTACAAGTACATATATTGATAGAAATTAATACTGATATAATTAATCTAGTCTAATCAGTTGCCATATTTAAAAATTAAATATAGGTGCAATATTAATTTTAGATGGAAATTTGAAAGCAATACTTGTACACATCAATATTATTCGTAAGATGAAGTTAATGTACAATTGATAAAATATTTAATTTTATTTATCATTTGAATTAAAAGCATGTATAATAATAATAATATGTTTTTACAAATATACATTAAATATATTGGTATTTAATGAAATTATTTATATTTATTTATCGAATTAATTTTACTTAAATATAAATCGATATTAACAGGAAACAAAATTGTGAACTTTTTTTTGAGTTATTATTTAATTATATAACTTATATACTATACAATTATAATACTTTCTATTACTTTTTCAGAATAATCACATTTTGCAATTTTTACTTAAACTTTGCTACGAAAAAGTAATCGGTATCACATATCGATTATTTATGAATGTATCAAATTGTATTAATAATGTATACACTGCCGCATACTTTTTACGTGCGAGAATTTTGATATAAAAAAATAATAAAATTACTGTATTAATAAAAAATCGATTATGTATCCAACTCTATTGCAATAATAAAAGTAGATTATAACTTATTTACGGCCATAATTTGAAATTATTTTACCATGAAATACTTAGATGTAATTTATTAGAACAAAATAAAGATAATTAAAGTAATTTAGTTTCGATGGTATATTGTAATATATTCGATAAGCTGTAGAAATTGCCTTTTTATTTGATGACAAAAAGAATACTGATACTGTAAGTAGTAAATAAACGTGTAAGTTTATTATAATTGTGTATCATTTATCAAATGCATTTATCATTTAGAAACAATGAAAAAATAGTCAAGTAAAAATAGCCTCTGTACATTCAATTATTACAATATGAGATTTTTTTACCCACGTACGTTCTTCTCCAATTTCTAATCATTGTGGTCTCCAACTAATATACTGCTGTTGTTATGAACGTCTTACCATGATTTAACAGTCTACATCATCAAATATATATATTATTACATATTATAAAGCAAAACCGTCTGCCACGTCTGTCTGTCTGTTCGCAATAAACTGAAACACTACTGAACGGATTTTCATGCGGTTTTCACCAGTAGATAAAGTGATTAGTGAGGAAGGTTCAGGTATATAATTTGTCAAGTTTTTTTATTATCAGGACCGGACAACGTCCTCCTGGCACGTTAGTTTTTGTATATATAAGAGGATAGAGGTTATCTTCAATATATGTATTATAATATTATAATAAGAATGTAAATCCAACGTGTCTGTATTTTTTTTTTATGAAAAAAATTGATGCAGATGTCTTGGAATCACTACATAGTATAAATTGAAGTCGCTACTGCTGTCAGTTCGCTTAGATATCTTAAACTATTCAACGAATTTTAATACTATTTTCAGCATTAGATAAAGTGATTCAAGAGGAAGGTTTATATGTAAAACAGATACAAATTATAGTACAGAAAAGCCGAAAAATTCAAAGATTCTGGCTCGCCAACCACGCACAAACACGCAGAATAACGGAAAAATGTACTTTATTTATTGCGTGTTAAGGTTGAATTCACACAAAATGTTGTTTATGTTGTCTTTTCATTTGTAAGTGACGGGAGTAATTTATTGCTTTGCTCGTTTTATCGTAAGTATTTCAACATTCGTGACTTTATTATTAGGTGTCATGGTTGTAATAAGGTTGAACTTAAAACTGTTTTAAAACTTTTTTCTCCCTTTCTTAGTAAACAAATAACTACACATAAGTATATATTTACGCGAACAGGATTTAGCTTCGATTTTGTACGTGACCCTTTATCTAGTTATTGTTGATCGAAGCATATAGCATAGCTAAATCCGCGTCATGTTTTGTTCTGACATATCAAAATAGAGCACTATCGCATTATAATCACGTACAAAACTCTGTTATGTATTGGATATTAAAGTTACATACTATGGTATATCACATTTCCCTGAATAAGCTCGGTAAAACACTTTCAATCACGATTTTTTTGACAATGAGGTGCTTAATAGTTGGTGCACAACAGTTACAGCGAAAAAGAGAAAAAAAAACATTATAATTTCTCTATCTCTCTTTACATTTTTCTATGTTACTGTTTTATTTCATAGTGACAGAGTAAGTATGACTTACTCCATTAGTTTCTCTCTGTACGTCGCGTTTATGTAAGAGAAAATTTTCTACGTCTGGCAACCTTGCTTTTTGTAATCTGTGGTGTATGTAAATAGTTTTTGTATGTATTGTTTGTTGTTCTTTGAAATTCGTTATTTATCAGGATTATACATAATGCAAAATGAAATTATTACATCGTCTTTGCCATGTCAGGGATGCTTGAGTGAATCAAAACTGAACACAAATAATCGCCGCATTGTAGAACTCTACAAACTTCTTGTTTACCCAGAGGTAACTTATATTTAATATTTTAATTCACACAATATAATACTAGTTTATAAACGTGCTGGACAGTGGCTTTTTCTCGAAAAAAAGCATGTGCTTTATTGTTACACGAGGCTACATGGATAATAGAATTAATTAATTTAAAAATATATTTAGCTGAGTAGCAATAGGTAGAAAACTTACTTTATCCCTGCCCTCGTTTTTGGTTCAAAGAAGTTTGAGTTCTCACGTACATATTATAAATACTATTTAATTCCTAAAATCAAGGTAAAGGAAATTATATACGATATGTTGATGTCAAGTTGATGCAAAGTGTGGCAAAGAACTGCAAATTTTCTATGCACAGCTATACAAAAATATCACCCTCCTTTTGTGCAGCTTGGTACAATACAACTATATAACTCACTACCTGTGCCGGCGACTGCCTGTGTGGAACCTAATGTAAAAAAGACAGTGTCTAATAAAATCATTTGAATGTATTAAGTCCATTTATTTAATAATTTTCTCTCGTACTAATGTCACATCCTTGTTTAAATTACAATAACTTTTGATAGAGTGAGACGAGGTGAGTTTTTATCATGAACACAGTATGTTAGTAGTGATGTGAGTACATACAAACAGATAGACAGCCAATTCTAAGATATTTGATTGAAGAAGGCGTTACTTTGCGGAAATCTATCATTAATATTAGAGTAGGTGCTACTTTGCACTTCCGCCTGGAATCGATGGAACACTACTGACTGCAACATAAAAGAAATCAATTAATCAATATATCACTTATACACATATATATTAATTAACAATACATATCAATTAACAATATATAATTAACCAATATAAATATTATAATAATAAATTATCAATAAATTAATTAAAGTATGTTGTAAACATGTGTTTACATGTAATCACGACAATCGATAACACGTGTTTCGCTCATTCATGAAGCATCTTCAGATCGATGTTGATTGATTGATGTTGTCAAAGTAGCGTCTACTCTAATATTAACCAATTCTAAAAATGATTGAAATGTATTTTATAACTATAAAAGTAATTGATTAATATTATAAATGTGAATTTTTTTGTTTTTCTTTTTACATGAATTTTTGCATACACCTGGTGAGAGGAAAAATCAGGATATAGAGAAACTTTTCTCCAGAAAAAGTTCTAATCTACTTTAACATAAAGGAAGTTGTTGACAAAAATTAATAAAAAATAATTTAATAAGTCTAATGATTCAAAATGGCATATAATACATTTGTTATAGATAACGTTAAAGGAGGATGTACTGCATTTGTGTCACATCTGCTGTGCCCTTCTCAATAAGTATGGCGTTTTCAGAGAGAGATGTCTACAAGCTAGAGATATTCTTCAAAATACCACTAAATATGAACGGGTAAGTTACTGTACTATTCATCTATTAAGCCGTCATTTATTTTATTCAGTTAACAAAGATCAATCTATAGTAAATAGAAAACATAGTAAATAGACAATACTAACTAAGTATTATTAATACTAAATATTTACTACATTTTTTTTTTTTTAATTTTGTCTTTGGCCTCTGTACAAAATTCCACAATTCCGCCAGTGTCAAGTATATTGAGAACAACTCCTACGATAATACACCAACAAAAGATTTGAAGTTGATTTTAACCAGCACCATTTATGTCTAACATAGAACCAAAGGACAATACACCATTGGGATTAGTAAGTTCCTAAGCAACTAAGTTAGTAAATAAATACCATATATGTATACATATATATCTAGTACAGGTAAGTAAAATGCAACAATTTATTAGAGCTTAATTTTATTCAAATTAATATGGTTTTTTTTGGCATCCAGATAGGTAGTTGGGAATATAGAGGAAAAAACAGAAAATAGTATTTTTTTTGTAATTTTATTATAACTTTTCAATTGATTCAATTAGGAATAATTACTTATAGCGCCTGTAATGTAAGAATAGCAAACAAAATTGATGACAGTCAGTCTTTAATATGTGGATTTTAAGGTCTTCACAAGAATATATAATGAGTGGAATAGCACCCTTAATTTTCTTTAATCCAATAATATTTGTTTTAGTACTTGCAACTGCTTATAAGTAAGAGTATAGTTCAAGTTCAGAATATGGTTCGAGCTCGCGAAGTTTCAGTCAACTCAGGCCTTAGGCTACAATATTATATACATATACAATATTATCCCAAGTTATAAGCAGACATGATATTTTAAGTTGTTATAACATATTTTATGTTGTTATAAGTAAATTTCAGGACTGACCATTGAACTTCGCGCCCATTTAGATCTCACTTCTTTTGTCGTTGAAGTCAACAACAAAGGCATATTGAACTTGGCTCTCATTTCACATTTATATTTTTGATGGGGTAATATTAAAGAATGGATGCTCAAAGAGGGGTTATTTCCAGTAATTACCATACACATATTACTCCACCCTATAATAATACCTTACTAACCTTTGACATCAAAACCCATGCATGTATCAGGCAACAGCCAAAGCCGAGGTGTGCCGTGTGCCCTTGAGCTAGTTGTCAAAATAAAATCGGCTGAGTGCCTTAAGCGCTCGCCTTAGTAGTCCGGTGAAGCTGTTAAGACCTTGCTTGGCCAATAGCGTAGCCAAATCGAAAAAAAAAAATCAAAACCCACTAGATGTGGTGCTTGAATCAGTGTCTGATTTATGTAATTTTATTTATTGCAGATAAATATATCATCACTTCATTATTACAGTCAAACAAAAGTGAACACAATCAAATATCCTGATACTGAATGGATCGAAGAAGTCACAACCCATAATGAGAAATCAGAAAAATTTAATGATCATACTGCAATCGAAATCACGAATTCACTGGTAGAAATTAGCGAAGTTAAACTGGAGAATGATGTGTCAATCAAAGATGAAGATTCTGATATTCACACTGAAGAACTATTCCTAATGGATGTTAATGTCAACGAAGAAATAAATGTGAAAGAGGAAAATATTAGAAAAGTAAAGAAAAGATCAAAGAAAATAAAAAGAATGGAAGCAGTGGAACTAGAAGCAGAAGAAAGGCCAAAGTTTAAGCAAAAGGGGAAATATTTTGAGACGAAAGACAATATAGCGAATTTTGAGCGATTATATGATGTAAATGTTATAGTTTTAAGCAGAGAACAGCAAATTAAAGATATATCTGAGAGGAAGAATGGTTTTGATTACCCATTTAGGTGTTGTGATTGTTTGAAGGGTTTCATGGATGAACATAATTTAGAGAAGCATCGCAAAGCGCTTCATGATCCTGTAAGTTTTTTAAACTGTTTAAAATCATTACTTTGAATTCATTTAATGAGACATTGTGGTTGACTCAGTTGGTGTATGTGGCAGTTACTAAGTCTTAGTGGACGAGTGGTTTGACCAGTAGAATGTTATTTCTGAATGTGAGAAATGTTCTTTAAGGTACACACGATATAAGGTAATACAGTAGAACCTCGATATGTTAAAACCCAAGGGAAACAGAAAATTCAAACCGGAAAGCCAAATCATGCCGTTTTTCGAAGTTTTCTAATCGGCCATTGCTAACTGTAAAATTATGGATTTTCTGCGAATTGGCGAACACTTCAGCTTTTCCTTTCACTATGGGTCTGTAACTTTTATGTTTTGATTCGTACACTGTTTGGAACTCGTAATAAACATTGGTCCAAAAAAAAAATACAGCAATTTTTCGTCTTTTACGCTTATTTTTTGAAGTTATAGAGGTTCTACTGTACAT
>MU160751.1:8693-27803 GCA_015888305.1 Antheraea pernyi | reverse complement strand
CTAAGCTAAGCTAACTATTCATACCTATATGAGTTGTTGAAACATATATGTGTACCAAGCATACATACCTCAACAACTCCTATATATATTTCGTATCGGATAATATTCTAAACTATTTCAGTTTGATAAGGGAAAAAATAAAACCCTTCCACCTGCATGTGTAAGCGTGTATGCGTGCACGTGTGTGGAGGTGATATGTGTAATGTTGTCGCAGTGATGTAAGATTTTGTGTCACTGTATCGCGCGAGCAAAGTCTTAACAGCTTCACCGGACTACTAAGGCGAGCGCTTAAAGCACTCAGCTAACTTTGTCTTGCTTGCTAAGTTTGTCTAACTGTCTGTCGATTTGTATGGACACGTATCACTTCTAAAGTATGGCGTTTACGATAAAACCTCACCAAGAAGAATTCGAATTTTTTAAATAATGTTTCAGTAAAATTGATTTTTTATCTTTATGTTAGCTGTCATCATCTTCATCATAAGCCTGTAAGAGATCCACTGCAGGGCTATAGTCCTCGTCCAAAGGAACGTATGGGTGTAATCACCTGCGCCAGCCCACGACGTATTGGCGATTTCAGACTCTGAAAAGTCAACAGTTCTATGTTGTTCCCACATACAGTAGTACTAGAAGAACATTTCTCAGGCTCATGTTTCCTCACGATGTTTTCCTTCACCGTCATCCGATACTGTTACCAATTTACATTATCAAATGTAAGTGAATTCCGAAAAATTCGTTAGTAAATACCAGGGTTAGAACCTGCCGACATCGGATTGGTATTCCACCGGTCAAACCCCAAGACCACGACGACTTAGCTGTGAATGTTTGATATTTTGATTATTGTTAGTAAATTTGTATTTAACGCCATCTATTGTACACGCTGTCACGTAACTGATAATTACTTATAGCGCCATCTAGTAGCTCATTATTTGTACTACGTATGTTATCTGTAAATGTATGATGTTTTTTAGATTTTCTTTCAATTTGTATTTAACGCCATCTAGGTGTACATTTTGTCAAAGTTTTAATAAATATATCCGATATGTTTTCGTTCTTACAGTTTCGCACCTTTTTTCTGCTTTCGTTATCTCGTTATATTACTTGTGTTAAAAATCGTTGTAATTGTGAACAATTATTGTTATTATTTTACTTAACTATGATACATGGAAGCATCTACGACCCGATGGGCTCCTGTAACTTGATGACAATGATTGTTTATCTTTAGGAAACTGTCTACATACCTGACGCACATGCGTATCCACCACCCTGAGGAGTTGGTGTGGTGCGAGCTCTGCGGGGAACCGTTCATCGGCGATTTTGGCCTCAACGGTCACAAGAAACGAGCCCATAGAGACGTAAGTGATCATTACTATTAGACTATCATCGTCATCAGCCTGTAAGAGACTCGCTGCAGGGCCATAGGCCTCATACCGAAGGAAAATATGGCGATAATCACCGTGACAACACACGACGTATTGGCGATTTCAAACACTGAGAAATCCACAGTTCTGTATTGTTCTCACGTAGGGTGATACTACATATGAGCATTTTTCAGGTTCACGTTTCCTCACGATGTTCCTCCGGGGTTCGAACCTGCGGTCGTCGGTTTGATATTCCACCGGTTAAACCAATATACCAACCACGATATAAATATACATAGACTATACGTTTATTTATTTTGTTCGTATGTCTGTTTTCTTCCAATGTTCCATTTCTGAGAACAACTCGCTACCAGCCATACCGCTCGCTTAATAGAAAAAAGTTACTCAAAAGAATAATTTTGTTGGAAAATGCGTTTAAAGTTAGACCATGCTAGACTTAGATCAGTTAGACATTTCATTTAAGTTCATCTAAAAAAAAAATGAAAGCGCTTTAAGTCAGTTCTAAAAGTAGAGATAAGTAGTGTAATTATATTGCTATTTTGTTGTTATATAAAAATATCACCATTATTGTAACAGACAGATGTTTATACTCGGTGACTGGTTACTCGTTAGCAATATTTTTACAGGGTGCACAGTACTTCATACTCGTTCTAAATTAATTAATAACTAGATGCTTAATATGTGACCTAATTATCTAGAATATTACAAAAGTTATAGTCAATCCTCTACCCGTCTTTGTTAAAGCACAGTGTCAATGACCGTCGGATGTAGTGAAAGTGAAGCCAACCAACAAAAAAAGGATAATTTTTCGAAGCTGATTAAAAAAAGGGCTTATTTTCCGTTATTATTGAAGGTTATAAAACCCACAACGCCGGTTGCAGGTTTTGTCACTGGTCATTCAACCTAAGTTTATTTAAATTTATACCCATGCTTTTGAGAGTCTTGAACAAACTTTAACTGAGGTTCTCTTTGTTGTTTATTAGTATTTGTTTTGATAATATTATTTTGTATGTTAAATGTGACCATGAACTATCACATGATTGACGGTTGTCACTCTTGAAACAGTCACAGTGTATAAGTATTTTAAAAAAATGTAGAGGCAGTCATAAAAGTTTAATGGTGGTAGAGCTACGTTGAAGCTATTACTGGTTTCAGCATGAGTGAGTTGGCCCGTCCAGGGTAGTACCACCGTCTCATAGAAAACCGACGTGAAGTAACAGTGCTTGCATTGTTGCGTTTCGTTCGGTCAGTGAGAGCGCCGGAGGCCCATCTCCCCTCCCCTCTCCTCTCTCTCTCCCTCCTCTAACTCTTGACCCCAAAGGGTGGCAACGCACTTGCGACCCCTCTGGTGTTATTAGTGTCCATCGACGGTGGTGATCACTTAACATCAGGTGACCCACGTGTTCGTTTGCCACCTATGATATAAAAAAAAACTGCCGACATAAGTGAACTGCGTTCTCTTTTGAATTTTTAAATTAATTATAGTGTGAATTATTTTCATAATTTGTGAATTGAAATTATTATCATTAATTTCTCTTTCACATGTATTGGCACTGCGAATAATAATCATATACTTTATTATACAGTTTATTAATTCATCAAACATGTAAGGGGCTGCACAATCTCCATACAAAATATCAATATTAGATGTACCTTAATCTGACGCAAGCCGCGCAAGCGTAATACGGCCGGACACGCTTACTAGCATGTCCTGACGCGAAATCATAAGTTTATCTCCTGCCAAAAAATACCGCTAAAGAAGTTTTCGCTTCAAAAATAAAGAAAATCAGTTGACAAACAGGAAAAAGGATGACCGACTTTATTTTTACTTATACTGGTATAAAATTGTAATGGATAAATTTGAAAACCTTCTTTAAATTAAACTGATCGGTCACGCTGACTATGCGCGGTGATTTGTTATTTAGCAGGAGAAAAACTTATGATTTGGCGTCAGCGACATGCTAGTCAGCGTGACCGATCAGTTTAATTTAAAGAAGGTTTTCAAATTTATCCATTACATCTTGGGGGAGAGGGGGAGTAAGGGAAGGGGGAAGGGGAAGGGAGGTGGGTACTCCGGCGCTCTCACTGACCGAACGAAACGCAATAATGTTACTTGACGTGGGTGTTTCTGTGTGTCGGGTGGTAGTACCGCGGGCGAGCCGACACATTCATGCTGAAACCATTACTAGCTTCAGCGTAGCTCTACCATCTATTACATTGAAAATATGCCATCTTACTTCCGCATTATATCTAAGACAGTGTGGCATTACAATATTACTTTACGTATGTGTGCGTTATCGTGCCATTTGTTTTATCAAAATATCGTGTAGGTAACGCATCTACAACTTTTTACTTATAATATCGTTGGTTATGCCCAGTTGAAGTTTCCACCGGAATGCGTGTGCGCACGTTGCGGTACACGCTTCACGAACACGTGCGCGTACGAGACGCACGTGCACGTGTTAACTCGTTGAGATACATCAAAATTCGAAAATAAAAAATAAAAAATTCCCGTGTAATTTTAATGGGAAATCGAAAATCACGATGTGACACCTCTGAAAATTAATATTAAGAGCTCAAACATTACCAGAATTTTTTTTTCGTCATCTTGGACGATAATTTCATGGTAGCTAAAAAAAATAATTAAAAGTTTTTTTTGGCCCACCCTAATCTATACATATATAAGAATGTAAATCTAATGTGTCTCTAGTTTTTAGATTTTTGTGAAAAAACTTGTTGCATGTCTTGGTGTGATAAAATACATTTCAATCATTTTTAGAAATGTCTGTCTGTATGTTTGCTTGACACGCATCAATGCTAAAGTACTGCGTCCACGATGATACCAAGAAATTCATGAAAACATATCCTCGAGTAATATTTAGTCTTGGTTTCATTAAAATCGGTTCACTCTATCAAAAGTTATTGTAATTTTAAAGACGACGCGACTTAAGTACGAGAGAAATGTAGATAAGTGAATAAACTTAATACATTCAAAACAATTTATTGTTCAGTTTTTTTTAATTAGGTTCCATGCGGGCGGAGTCGCGGGCATAGCTAGTTCATAAAAATCTTGCCCATAAGATGATACATATCCAACTTAAATTACATGGGATTTTGAAACTTTTAACAATTAATTTGTATTTTTATTTATCGAAGTGGCTTACAGCAATGACGTATATTTTTATAGAAAAATGATCGCCCTATAAAAATCTCTTTTATCGTTTTTTTTTTTATTATTGCACTCCTTCAAAAGTTACTCGAGATGAAAATTTAATTCGTGTAAATTTTCAGTTTTTTTTTTCCGAGAAAATTATTAATGATTTTGATGAAAGTTATTAGTTCATTTCTAAAAATAAATTAATTCGGTGGTGTTATAAAATACAGTGTAAACTCTTCATAACGTAGTCCGTTATAACAAAAAACTTTCTATAACGTAGAAATTAGTTCAATTTTTCCATCTACTTATTCTCCTCCCTCCATATAACAAAACGGTTTATAACGAAAAAACAATGCTCGGACCTTTGAAATTCGTTATAAATAGTGTAACTGAATATAAACAATTTTTTTTATGTCATAGTTTGCAATCGAACAGATGGGTCTCCTGATGTTAAGTGACCACCACCGTCCATGGACACTAACAACACTAGAGGAGTTGCAAGTGCGTTGCCACCCTTTGGGGGGAAGGGTTAGGGGAGGGAGAGGGAGTGGCGATAGGAGGGAGGGGAGGTGGCTCTCACTGACCGTACGAAACGCAACAATGCAAGCACTGTTAATTCACGTCGGTGTTTCTGTGGGTCGCGTGGTAGTACCGCGGGTGAGCCGACACATTCACGCTGAAACCAATAGTTTCAGCGTGGCTCTACCACCATTTACAACTCTACCTAAAATTATTAAACGTATGAGGGTAGTTGAGAAAAACAGTCTTCTGGGTGTTTCCATCAGTGTAACAAGACGTTCGCGAGAGAATCACTATACAGTGCGCATTTTAGAAGGATGCACGTCGAAGCTACGAAGAGAAGTTACTCCTCACAACCATGGATCTGTGAGGTCTGCGGGAAGACTCTACCGGTGAGTAGTGTCCTCTATTATCTAAGCTCAGCGAAGTATCTAAATTTCCCTCTGTCACCAGTTTCAGAACAAAAAACAGAAGCTAGTTAAGTTTCGTAACATTTCAAAATGAGCTAAATCCTATTTCAGCCTTTCCTAATATTTTACGCCCTTTTTTGAAGGTCTTCGAATGTTGTATATGTTAAATATAAAGATCATAAAAAAAAACTAAAAACCTTATAGACGGCAAATTTTGAACCTCGTTCACGGTGTATAAAAACTGGAAATGTTGAAAAAATTAAACATGTCATATGAACGATTCGAATTGGACTGTAACTCAGGACAGTCCCATTCGTTATATCCTTGTCTATTGTGGAAATAAAGTAAGACATATAAATATCTCTACATAGTATAAAACAAAGTCGCTTCCTCTGTCCCTATATCCCTATGTATGCTTAAATCTTTAAAACTACGCAACGGATTTTGATGCGGTTTTTTTTAATACATAGAGTGATTGAAGAGGAAGGTTTATATGTATAATAACATCCATTAAACAGTGGAGAAATACTGTTATTTTTGTGGTTTCTAATGTGATGTCGTAAATAATTACATAACCGATCCGATGCAGACGAAGTTGCACGGGTCAGCTAATATTTTAATAAATAGAATTTACATCGGATAACATAGAAAATTAGTTAGAAATCGTATCATGATTGCATATTGATGAACCTCATTGTAATGATTATAGCGTGTATTCGTTAAATTCAGGCACGCATTTACGTGCGTGTGTACGCATATCCGTATACATTGTTACGTACTCGAAATATTCCGTGAATATCCGGTGTTATAACGCTATATATCAATTGTGCATTACGCTGTTATGTCATTTTACAACAACCGTTGTTATAAACTGTTGACAGGATAACTGTCAGCTGTTGTTGGGTTATTTGCTGTTTTGTAACATGTTACAATCGTATAGATGTAATAAGAATGTAAATGTAAGGTGTAATGTAACTTTTAGATTTTTGTGAAAAAGCATTGTTGCGGGTGTGTAGGAATGAGTAATAAAATACATTTAAATCATTTTTAGAAATGTCTGTCTGCTTGTTTGTTTGAACACGCCTCACTGCTAAAGTACTGGGCTCATCTCACCAAGAAAATCATAAAGCATATCCTCGAGAGTAACCTAGTCTTTGTTTCATTAAAATCAGGGTTTGTTTGGTTGATCGCGCTAATCTCAGGAACTACTGGTCCGATTAGAAAAATTCTTTCCGTGTTAGATAACTCATTTAACGAGGAAGGATATATGCTATATATAATCACGCAAAAAACCAATATGAGCATTTAGGAGAGAGCAGGCCGGCATGACAGCGGCGACCGGTGAGGGATAGCCATAGCTATCTCGGTAGTCGCCATTGTTTTTGGATTATACTGTACACAGTACAGTCACTTTGGGCGAGCTACGATAAATAGAAAAGGAGCGGAGCCCCAATGAAGCATGTTTCAAAATCGTTTTTTTTCTTTTGAGAGCTTCCGCTGCGGGTTTAACATTAGCCCAAAGTAACTACTCAACGCGGACGGAGTCACGAGCAGAAGCTAGTTTGTAATAAAAGCACGTTATATATAATGTTTTTGAAGTGAAACTTCTTTAGGCGCATGAGGGTAACATTTTTACAGATGTAACGTCACGCAGGTATGCAACGGAAGTGACGTCATTTGCAGTAAACGCAGATTTTTCATCTATTTTTCAAGTCTCGGAAATCTAAAGTTTTAGCTTTGTATAAATATAAACAAGACTTATAAATTAGTTCGCCAAAGAAGTTTCACTTCTGACATGTGTACTTTGTACGCACGCACTTTTTTTTTAATCTATTTAGGTTATAGCTTTTGAACACAATCACATTAAATGACAATGTGCTCTAAGAGGGTAAACACGGTAAATCTAGAGGGAGCTGGCACTCAAATGCAACTGCCAGAACTCACTAATAGATGCTTGGCGACAAATTTCCAACATGAACACCATATTATGTGTTCGTCAAGACGTTTTCCTCTCTTATAAAGTTCCGGTTCGCAGGAAGGCTCCAGAGTCTATCGTTCTAATAGCACGTATGAGCACGTACCGCACGCACGATAATATCAGACATTGTGTCAACAATACATTACAGAACAAATGCCGGCTGATGTACCACCAGCGGAACCACACGGGCGAGAAGCCGTACCAGTGCCCCGACTGTCCCAAGAGTTTTACGATGAGGAAACTGCTCAGGGTACGGTCACACCACCAATCACTTGCCTATCAGTTAATTGATATAAGACATCAATGATATTATAACTATAAAGCTGTAGATGCGTTACCTACATGATATTTTGACAAAACAAATGGCATGATAACGCACACATATGTAAAGTAATATTGTAACGCCACACTATCTTAGATACAATGTGGAAGTAACATGGCGTATTCTCAATATTGGTGGTGAAAAAGAAATAGTTAAACTAAAGGTTTTGCATCCAATTTGAGTTGCATATATATATTTTAGACACGCCTGCAATTGCATCTATTGTATGTTGTTTTATGTATCCAACTTTTTTTATTTCATTAATTTCCCCTATATATATTATTACCTCCTTATGTACCGTATTATTTTTTGTACATTACTTACTTTCCCTATATATATTATATTTTATAATTTTAATTCATATTTTAATTAGTTTTTTACGCACCGTGACTTGCACTGATATGCACAGATATGAATATTTTTGTCCATTCTTGTAAACTTGTATTTTATGTTGTGCTTTATGAATAAAATATTTCTTTCTTTCTTTATATGTTGCTTAGATGCGGGCGGATTGACGGGGCAGCCGTCAAAAGTAAACTAGTTAGGCAAGTTTAAACAAGACGCTGTCGAAGCTCTTATGACGTATCTACAGTTGTTTAGTTATAATATCATTGCAAGATATACACAAAATTAAATCATGTAACTTGAAGAAGCGGCAAGTGCAATAAAATAATTTAAGCGAGACAACTTTATTTACCACAGAGATATAGTTACAAATATTGTATAATGTAGTACTTTACTGCAGTAAAGTACACACATGTACGACAATCGTATTGTTGTGTAATTATTTTACGTCGATTAAACGTTAGCGCCATCTAGTCTACAGGCAACGCCATCTATCGAAGACAGTGTTCAAGTATTGGTATTATTTAATTTTATTTTAGGCAACCAATCTTTCAGATTATTACTGCCGTTGTCGAGCCGGTAAATAAGATTACGAGTGTCTTGCGATAATTTCAATGTTTTAACAAGATGGTGGCCCCTTTGTTAAAACTTTCCAGTGAGTTTTTGTGGCATCTCGGAATACCTGCTCCTTGATATCATTTCCTATCCAATTCACTTGTGCAAAATAAACGAACTACATTACGTAAAATGCCACCAATATTACAACATAAAGAGTCGGGCAACACAAGATCATGTATAAAATATAAAATCCACTAGATGACAGACGAAGATGCCTCCAAAAGGTCTCTATTACTTAATTATAATAATATTGGCCTAAGAATAATTATTTATATTTTCATTTGTAATATGTGTGCTGCAATATATGCGTTTTTTCACGTCATTTAACTAGAGTGAGTTTATTTGATAGATTACACATGCGAAGGTTCGAAGGACCTAATTACTGCGTACTCATAAATAGGTAACACTGTTGTTTATCCGGCCTTATTGTCCTAAACAGTTGAACCGATTTTGACGAGACTTTCACTGGCAGATAGAGGACTTTTCAAAGTAGCATTACATATTATTACTCTTCTGTATAGGGGTTACCAGCAATTATAAAAAAAGAAAATAGTGCGTGAGTCCCTCCGCGTGGCAGAAGTGAAACTTGGTAATGTGGAAATGAAAATAGGAAGGGGTAGAAATTGATTTTTAGTAAAATCATATTGTTTCTTTAAGACAAACTTTATTAACATTGCTTACAATTCACAATTGATCGCATCTTTTGATTATCATTTTCGAGTGGAGAAATATCCAAATCTATAACATTTACAATGGGATTATGATAACTAAAGTAAGATACGAAATGTTTAAATATTTTTCTCGCTCTGTCTCTTTCTATTCCCCCTCCCCAGTAGCGTTGAAAGTTTAACGCAACCTTGTTGGAAGACGCATTAGAAGATTCACTTCAAAAAGAAGTGGCAACTTAATAAAAAGTTTATAGTGTAACCTTATTAATGGCAACCCTTACATTCTTTCATTAGGCTGTTGAACTGTATATCTAGCTAGTACGTTAATATATCTTAAATGTTTGTACAGGCAATGTTTGTAGGAAACTTATTCGTCAATCTGTCTGTGCATTGCAGTCCCACACTCGCGTTCATTCGAGCGAAAGACCATACGCTTGTAAATACTGCCCGAAGACGTTCAAAGGTCCCTCTGCACTGAAAGGTCACGAAAACGTGAGTTTAACACCAATACTAAATCTTAATAATATTATCCATATATTATATAATATAGTGTTGCCCGGTGTAGAAACGATTAACGCTTTCATTAAAAGTTAATACCTATAAATATTATTGTTCGCATCGTACGAAACATTTCTTGACAATGAGTTCTTTTAGTAATGAGTGCTATCTCATACCCAAATTAAAAACGATTAAATACAAGAGCGTTTTCAAGTTTCATCTGATTTGACACAGATGCATTTCGATCGCAGTCTCACTTCTAAGATCTGTTACAGTTTTATAATTTCAGATTCACACGGGCGGTAGAACGAAGACATCGAGGTAAATGTACGTGAGAGAGGAAGATCTTAAATGTAACATTCAAAATAAAGTCTATTTGAAAACATATATTGTTTTATTATTAACCCTAGGTATTAAAAAAAATACGTGCCTGTATCAGTGTACACACGTAAGAAGTGAAACTTCTGTATGACATTATTTTTCGAAAAATGATCTACTATATTTACAACTTTACAGAAATTGGTTAGATAAAGCTAAATTGGATAAAGTTTAAGCAAAAGGCTTTTATTATTATAAACATGGATACAAATAATTCAATTATTTTACCTTATTGTTACTAAGATTATAATAGCATTTCATCAATTATATTTCATTAATTATAATAGAATTATTATGGTTATTACATATTTTTGAAATTAATGGCTTATGATAACTGAAATATATGGTTTACATTCCACGGAATCTGATCATTGTAAGCGCACCTTTAGAAATAAAGATGGCGCGTAACGGAAAAATGTACAGAAATTAAGATGGCGCGTAACCGAAACACGTTACATACGTTTTTACATGCTCTGAAACTCCTCCCTACGTCGATAAAGAAATTTCACTTCAAATAGTGATATGATCAAGATTACTACAAAGACTACAGTGAGTTATTTTATGGCATCATTGTAGTTAGTATCCACAAGGGTAACTCTTATACCTTCCACACCTGGTATCCGTTCCAACATAGGGGCCGTCAAGTATTACGTAGCAGGATTTTTGTAATTGTTATTGTAATTTCTGACCCCCTCCCCTCTTGTCAGCAAAAGTAAGCGAAGCTCTTAGACCCTCTGATGCTCAAGTAAACATTTATAGGTAACGATTACATTGTACAGAAAATCCGAAAAAATAAATAACAAATATTGCTAACTTCATTACCACCCAAACCCCCAACCCCTGTGTCGTCGAAAGTAAGCAAATCAAAGATTATTTTTATCGAACTGACTATGCTATTTACCTACTAAAGTCTTAGCAGCTTCACCGGATTACTCAGATCAAAGACCCTCCACCTTTCTTTGTTTACGTGATACTTGAATGACCCCATACACACAAAAAACGCAACGCCGCGAAGTGAATGTAAGTTCGCTGTCAGTCACAGACGCAATACCGTGCCCTTATTGCTGAAAATGCTTTATAATATAATGATACTAGAGCCTGATGCCAGAAAGCGGCAGCTTTGATGATTAGGTGTAAAAACAGAGTCGCTGATGTTAAAATAAACAATGCCGTCATCAATATACCATTTCAGAAGCTGTACGCGTTAGAAACAAATAGCGGGAACGATATGCGGAGTAAATCGGGTCGAGTTAAGACTCCTGAGTGACTTATACTTTAGTATTTCCAGTCACGGTCGCCATAAATTTGAGAGTTCAGGTTTAATACTTAGTCTTATCGTAGTATTTTTATCATAATATTAAGATTTGTAATATTAAAGACGTTTACACTTTTTTACAAAACTGTCAGAATATTCCTTTTTGTTTTTAAATAGACATCTAAATAAAACAATTGAAGGTTTTTAACATTTATTATATAGCCGCTCTTTATGCATTTGTTACTCGCTGGAACTAGCGTGTGTGCAATATATCGAAGCGGCATCGAGTTGTTCGCGAATGAAATAGAAAGATTCTCCACAAATCAAATCAAAAATACTTTATTCAGTTTAGGCCCTAATAAGGCACTTTGAACGTCAAAGACTACTACCGGTTCGGAAAACAGCCCAGTCATCGAGAAGAACCGGCAAGAAACTCGATCGGGTACATTTTTTAAACATATATTTCCAATACATTATACAATGCTTTTAGTGGATGGACAGAGAGGAGTCAATTCCAGACATCACCATCGCTCATATATAGATCCACTCTATAATAGTCTTTCGACACTAAAACCGGCTTGACATGGCGCATAAATTTACAGTCCAGCAAATCGGTAACATTGCTTTGGGACTTTATTGTAGAACCTAACAGTATTACCTAAAAAACTATTACTGGTTTTGCTAAGTCTGAAACATGGGACCACCAGTTTATTACAGTTTCTAGTATTTAGATTATGCCGGTCTTTAACTAAATTCAGTTTCTCAAAGTTTTTCCGGACATACATTAAATTATCAAGAATGTATTGGGAGGGCAGAGTTAAGATACCGAATTCCTGGAATTTCGTTTTTAATGATTCGCGAGGTCCCATATTATATATTGCCCGAACTGCCCGTTTTTGTAATAAAAATATCGTGTCTACCTCAGCAGCCGTACCCCATAGCAGAATGCCATAAGACATTAAGCTATGGAAGTAAGCGAAGTAAACTAACCTAGCAGTGGCAATATCTGTAAGCTGGCGAATCTTACGTATTGCGAATGCAGCGGAACTTAATCTGCTCGCCAGTTTTTTAATGTGAGGGCCCCATTGTAATTTAGAATCTAATGTAATTCCCAAGAATACAGTATTGTCAACTAACCCTACTAAATTCCCTTCGATCTTGATTCTACTATCAACCTGTCTAACATTGGGTAATGTAAATCTTATACATTTCGTTTTATCTGCATTTAGCAATAGGTTATTTAACGCAAACCAATGACAAATTTCACTTAAAGTATTATTCAGATGCCCGACCTCTGAATCTATCCTTTTCACTTTAAATATTAGAGAAGTATCGTCTGCAAAAAGCACCATGTCAGCAGAGTTATTAACCACTAGCGGTAGATCGTTTATGTATATTAAGAACAAAAACGGCCCTAAAATAGAGCCCTGCGGGACACCAATTCTAGCAAGCGATCCCGCAGAGGTTACCCCATGTATGTTAACTTTCTGACAGCGATCTTTTAAATAAGAGACTAGAAGGTCGAGAGAAGATCCACAAATACCGTAGTGTTTTAATTTAAGTATAAGCGTACTATGATCAACGCAATCGAAGGCCTTAGACAAATCGCAGAACACACCAATTGCATCTTGCGAATCCTCCCAGGCTCCTAATATATGATTTATGAGCGTTGCACCAGCGTCAGTAGTAGATTTCGATTTTGTGAAACCAAACTGTCGACCATCCAGAAACTTTTGCACAGTAAAATATTCTACCAATTGTTTAAGCATAATCTTTTCAAAAATTTTACTTATTGACGGAAGTACAGAAATAGGTCTATAATCTCTTGTAGTCCGGTGAAGCTGTTAAGACCTTGCATGGTCAATAGCGTAGTCAGTTCGAAAAAAAAAAGGTCTATAATTTCCAAGACTACTTCTGCAGCCTGATTTAAACAAAGGAACCACTTTGCTTACTTTCATTAGATTAAGGAAAGTTCGTTTTGATATACACTGATTAAATATATTAGCCAAATGTGGTGAAATAGTGACAATTAAGGACTGTATTACTATTACCGACATTCGCCATATGTCTTCGGTGTGTTTTAAATTTAATTGTTTGAATGTCCTTATTATTTCACCTGCACTAATAAATGAGAATTTAAATTTTGAATTTGTAGGTGCACTCATATTGTTTAAAAGAGCTGCGGCACCCTGGGCTGATGATGTTATACTTTTTGTTATTTGTGAAGGTATATTAGTGAAATAGTCTTGGAAAACAGTTGCTACCTCTGAACTGTTCGAAATACGTATTCCGTCGACACTTAGATTAAATGAGTTATCATTTATTTTATTTTTTCCCAATTCTTTATTTATTATATACCAGACAGTCTTGGTCTTATTTCTAGACTCGAGAATTTTATTTCCTAAAAATTTTGCTTTGGCAGCTACACAAACTCGCTTTTAGCTTTAGCCGAATGGCTAAGGGTGCGTTATGCCAGACTTGTAGGAACTAAAACCTCATGGTGGCTCCGTAAACATAAGACTATACGAGTACATTGCTTATTTCTTGACTTGTTAACAACTGCTCATGAATCAGTGAGGAAACCAGAACAAATTAAAAAATACTTATATAAATGTTTCCATACACATGGGAGGGAGGTAAGAGAATTGCTTACTTTAACTGACAAGGGCGAGAGGGCGCTCAGAAATTCCAACAATTCTGCTTACTTGAACAGCCCCGAAGGTGCGGGAAATAAATTTCAAAGACGAAATTCATTTATTAGTGTTCTTACCCAAAATAAATATTTAGAAAGAGGGAGAGAACGAAACATCGTAAAATTTCGCTGCGCAATCGGAGGTCGAAGGCCAATTATGGTGGAATTAGTGACTTAGTTCGTCGTGTTTCGGGATCATATATTGTGTATTTCCAACAGGCGGGGCTTGCAGGGATGACGGCACCGATTTCGAGTCACTACCGTAACTCCATCGCCATCCATTCTATCGCATGTTAAACCCTATATATAATTTTCTCTTTTTTAACCGACTTCGAAAAAGTAGGTTACTATGTCCGGTTGTGTTTTTTTTTATGTATGTTAATCGATATCTTCGTCAATTGTGAACCGATTTTAATGAATCTATTTTTTATTTGAATTGGTTATAGTCAGGGGTGGTCCCATATAAAATTGAAGAAAATATTCATCCCCTAAGGGGGTGAAATATCGTTTATTTGATTTTCACCCACTTCGCGTCTACATATTTTCGACTAAATGAAACCGATTTCAATTATTTTATTGGGAAATAAAGGGATGAACAATGATTAAATAAACTTCCCATAAGCTAATTCTAATAAAAACTTGGCACAACCTGTTGTTGCAACAAGAATAAAATGTATAATGCCTCAATCCTGATCATAGAAATAGAGACAATGGAATGGAACTCCTCAGCGGCTTACAGCAGCTATCTTGTGTTTGGGTACATATTTCACATGGGTACACATCGTTTTGACGAGGACTTGCATCTGGGGTTTGACTATTGGGGCATTTTCCATGAAGCGGACAACGAAAAAAAAGGATGAGGTGGTTCTGAAATTCATTAATATTCAGTCTAATTGGACTACTGATAAGTAAAAAAATATTCATGTGTATTTCTTAAGTTATGAGCTTCTAAAGAACAAGAAATTACTTCTATATCAGATTAAATCAGAGTCATATACTAGAAAGAGATAGAAGTATGGCGGTGAACCATTTCATATTTTTCGTTATTGTTTTGGCCTCTCGGTGATAATATGAACATCACAAGACACTTACGGCTAAATAGATGGTCGCATATATATAGATAGTCGACTTCATATCTACTAGAAGTCCGATTAGGTTGAGTATGAACGAATTTGAGAACCTCATTTTTTTCTTTGCTCGTTGCATTTGAAATACCCCAGTTATCAAAAAGATTGTAGCCACGACCAGAGTAGGGTTGGAAGCTTTGCGAAAGTAATAACAGATTAAGATTCTAAAGCCACAGAACCTTACTTCTTTTTATACCCAGAAGAAAACATATCTATTCATTTACACTAAAAATAATTTGTTTTACAAAAAATAAAATAAACCGCCTTCGATATGAAAAACCAATAAGGCACTATAACGCGAAAAATAACTAAATTATTAAATAAAAAATATTGATATTCGCGCTACCTAATAATATATTTGAAGTCGATGCCAACCTAAATTCCTATCAAATCAAATCAAAAATACTTTATTTAGTTTAGGCCCTAATAAGGCACTTATGAACGTCCAAGACTACTACCGGTTCGGAAAACAAGCTAGTCATCGAGAAGAACCGGCAAGAAACTCGATCGGGTACATTTTTTAAACATATATTTCCAATACATTATACAATGCTTTTAGTGGATGCACAGAGAGGAGTCAATTCCAGACATCATCTACATACAAATTTTAGGTCCACTCCCGTGTCCCGTGTAAATATTTTATTACCTGCAAAATATTTGAAATGTAGGTTGGCATCGACTTCAAATATATTATTAGGTAGCGCAAATATCAATACTTTTTTTAATTAATTAGGTTAATTACAGTATAGGGCCGTGCCGTCGGCGTGGAGCCCCTGAGTACGTAGCTAGCGCCATATAGTGACACTGAATTAAAAAAATATTAAAAGAATTCAGTCCCTAGCTAACATAATAACATAGAACACACCACATACGTACACACACAGTCATGTAGGTACACATGGAAGGGTTTTATTGTATTCCCTTATCAAACTGAGTTTAATCAGCATATTTCAAGTATTTTCTACAAATACTATACATGAGTTATGACATCACAAACGCCCTGGAAACCAATGCTTTATTGGATAATACACATATTATATACACTTCTGATAATGGTTTTCACATGGGTGAGTTTAAATTGTTCTTTATCTATATGACATAACGATTACTGACCTCGGATAAGATCATAGTCCTACGAAATTAATAGTATAGAATTATAGATAACCTGGCACTGCAATGATACTTAAGTATTAGATAGATTGCATATCTGGTTGTACATTACTTATTCCCGGTTTCTGAGTTGCTCGGTTAAATTACCAATAGTTATTGACTCAACAAAGTGATCCATATGATAAACTGTCAAATGGCCCGTCGAGTTGTACTGACATTTATCGTACGCTTGTCTGTTCAGAAACGTAACTTCACAAGTTATCGAACCGATAACGCTATTGACTGGATAAACCACAATTAAAGTACCTCAGAAACTGGGAATTAGACGAGAGTAAAATGCATAATTAAAAAATGACAACACAGGCGGCTAGTCCTCGCAAGGTCATTGACCTACATGCGGGATAATATGCTTATTCAGTTTATGGCGTAGTTTTTTCTTTTTCTCTCTCTGCGAAAGTATCTGTTTTCATCCTTCTCTTTCAGAAACGTTGCCTTAAAATTAAATTTTAAAACTTCATGAATATCGCGGACAAAAAAAAAATTTTCACATCAAATTCCATATCCTGTTGTTAAATTCGTTTTAATAAAATTAATATTGTTCTGCAGTATATTATAGATTTGATTCATGCACGCCGACGTACAACCCTCTCGAGATTTAGATGAATACTGGCTGGTATAATATAGAACTTAGAAAGAATAAGATCTAATCTATGTCACCTAGAGATAATATAGCTTTATATCAGTAAAATAATTTTGAATCGGATGAATAATTCCAAACGTTCCCATAAACAAACTTTACGTATTTACCATAACATTATAGATAAATATTAATTAATACTTAGAAAATCGATTACACAAAATCGTGCCCATGTTTTATTTTTCTTGATAATTTAATGTATACGTTTTCTATATGAAGTTCTATCAATTTCAGGTCAATTCTCCCAATTTTTTGACAAGCGACAACCTTATGAAACTGATATAAAAGTTCCCCTAATAATAAAAGGTCCGGGTATCAAAAAGAATGTTCAAAATCATCAACCAGTTTTGAATATAGATTTAGCACCAACCATCATTAACTTAGCTGGTCTGGAGGTTCCCGAAAGTATGGACGGTAAACCCATCGACATGCAAAACGAGCAAATAACTGAAAGAAATATGCTTATTGAGTATTACGGAGAAGGCAGAGACGGTACCGTTGATGAAAAGTGTCCTTGGAAATATGATAGTGATCATCTTGCTGTAAGTTATTTCAGTTTTATAAATTTCATATCACATACATTCGGATAAAATATTATTCATGGCAACATAAACAAGCTAATAATAGTATGAAAATGATAGCAATTTAAATGTCGTGAATTAAAAAATATTATTTAATTATATCACCTGTGATATATCACTGTTAGATATCACTGAGTCGCGGTAGAGCACGGCGATTACCGAATTATATCACCTGTGATATATCACTGTTAGATATCACTGAGTCGCGGTAGAGCACGGCGATTACCGAATTATATCACCTGTGATATATCACTGTTAGATATCACTGAGTCGCGGTAGAGCACGGCGATTACCGAATTATATCACCTGTGATATATCACTGTTAGATATCACTGAGTCGCGGTAGAGCACGGCGATTACCGAATTATATCACCTGTGATATATCACTGTTAGATATCACTGAGTCGCGGTAGAGCACGGCGATTACCGAATTATATCACCTGTGATATATCACTGTTAGATATCACTGAGTCGCGGTAGAGCACGGCGATTACCGAATTATATCACCTGTGATATATCACTGTTAGATATCACTGAGTCGCGGTAGAGCACGGCGATTACCGAATTATATCACCTGTGATATATCACTGTTAGATATCACTGAGTCGCGGTAGAGCACGGCGATTACCGAATTATATCACCTGTGATATATCACTGTTACTTATCACTGAGTCGCGGGAGAGCACGTCAAAGACAAATAGACTCAGGTGAAATAATCACATTGGCAGAATTATTCCATTTCAGAGTTGTACAATACTAATATTATAAAGCTGGAGGTTTTTTTTGTTTTGTTGAACGCGTTAATCTCAGTTACTACTGGTCCGATTTATATATCATCCCGCTAATACCAACAGGAGCAGAGCACCAATGAAGAATGTTTTAAAATCGGATCGAATCGAATCGAAATCGAATTGTTTTTCCTTTCGAGAGCATCCGCTGCGTGTTAACGTTAGCCCAAAGTAACTATTCCACGCGGGCGAAGTCGCGAGAACAGCTAGTACGTCAGTAAATATTCCTATTTCATGAACATAAGGAAGATCTACTCGAGATATTCTATTCGGATCTAGACTTATACTTATCTGTCATAACAGCACATATACGTACACTCAGTAACTTTCAAACACACTTTATTTAATTATTAAAACGATTTTTTGTTGTTTTTTTTTAATCCTAACTTTAATAATCTTAAAATGTAATTTCCTCCAAATGTTAAGTTAATACGTGCCACCAGCAATTATGTCAATCTCTAATCAGGTATTAAGGCTTCCATGAAACAGGCATTGCCTAGTTCGGGGTCATATTTAAGGCTAATATTTTGTAAATTATAGAAATAAAGAACTATTTGTATTTAAACAGATATTCACTTTTAACTCTTT